>JAOXOE010032201.1:0-11249 GCA_028565055.1 Phoeniculus purpureus
ACCCAGTGATAGGACAAGGGGCAGCAGGTGTGAGCTGGAGCCGAGGAGGTTCCCCATCAATGTGAGAAGGACCTTATTCATGGTGAGGGTGGCAGGGGCTGCCCAGGGGGGTTGTGGAGTCTCCTTCTCTGGAGACATTTCAAACTCTCCTGGGCATGTTCCTGTGTCACTGGATCTAGGGGATCCTGCTGTGTCAGGGGGATTGGACTGGGTGATCTTTTGAGATCCCTTCCAATCCCTCATGTTCTGTGATTCCGTGAAGAAACTGCAGGGTGGGGGCACAGGTCCTCTGCTGCTGATGGCAAGAGAAAAGCAAGATAGGTTTGGAAGATTGATTCTGTTCATGCAGTGAGACAATCGAGTGCTGTGAGTGTCCATGGACCCCTCCAGCAGCCCATGAGCCACTCCCCTAACTTGCCCCAGCACGAGGACTGCAGCTCCAGTGCTGGAGCCAGCGGCCAGAGGGAAGAGGCCAAGGGAAAGGAGCAGTTCAGGTCTTCACTTCACCTACCTTTGCTCTGGAAATGCCACCTATGACAAAGAATAAGACTTTAACCACCTTGTCTGTCAGAAACAAATTGCTCCCACAACATCGATGTTCTCCAGCTTAGTTAATGTTTATTTAAATGACCATTTTCTCCTGGCAGATAAAGAAATTGAACTGTTTTGTTGCTATTGTTGTTTTTTTAAAGCTCTCGACTATGAAGGCGCCTGGAGCCAGCATTTGATTCTCATTATGTTATGACATTTTTTTTCCCCCCTACATAATTTGAACAACAGTCTGTTTAACTCAACAGCTGCGGGGGCTTCGCTTCTTTCCTGCAGATTTTCACAGAGTGAAGCTAGTTCTGTAAAAACACAGAGTCACAGAACCATTCAGGTTGGAAAAGACTCTTGGGATCATTGAGTCCAAACAACAACCCCACTCTACAAGGACATCCCTAAACCAGATCCCCCAACACCACATCTGAGCGACTTTTAAACACATCTAGGGTTGGGGATTCAACCCCCACCCTGGGCAGCCCATCCCAGGGCCTGACCACTCTCTCCATCAAGAATTTCTTCCTGATGGCCAGTCTGACCTTCGCCTATAGGAGCCTGAAGCCCTTCCCTCTGCTTCTGCTGCTAATGACCTCTGAGAAGAGCCCAGCACCAGCATCTCTGCAGGGTCCTCTCGGATAGCTGCAGAGAGCGATGAGGTCTGCCCTCAGCTTCCTCTTCCTCAGACTAACCAGCCCCAACTCTCTCCATCTCTCAGTCTCATCACGTTGATCCTCCAGGCCCTTCCCCAGCCTTCGCTCCAGCCCCTTGATGTCTCCCTTGTCCTGAGGTGCTCAACACTGGATCCAGTACTCAAGGTGTAGCCTCCCCAGTGCTGAGCACAGGGGGACAATCCCCTACCTACTCCTGCTGGACACACAGTTTCTGATCTAGGCCAGGAAGCCACTGGCCTTCTTGGCTACCTGGGCACCCTGCTGGCTCCTGTTCAGCCGCCTGTCAATTAGAACCCCCAGGTCCCTTTCTTCTAGAGCAGAGCTCTGTCCTCCCTTGGCTTCACGTGGCCCCACACGCAGGCTCAGAAGGGAGATGACCGGCACCCAAACACCAACAAGTCCAAATTTGCACCTCAGTTTTCAGCTCTAAACAGAACAAAGGGGGCAGGGAGGTGCCTGGGAAGGGACAGCAGGGCCTGGCTTCCAGAAATCAAAGAGCAACCACTCAGCAGCTGAAACCACCAGTGTGATGTCCTCCTGCTCTGCCTCAGCGCACCGAGAGGCTCTGACCAGACAGGCGCTGGGTTCCCTCAAGCCTCAGGTGTGGGACAAGGATCTGGAGCGGCCACAAGCCTGTTGCAAACATCTCAGGGCTGGGAGGGTCTCACTCAGGACACAGCAGAGCCCAGCACTGGCCGTCCCCCTCCTCCCAGCTCCTGCTCTGGTGCTGCCCAGCCCTGAGGCTGCTTCCAGCAGGCGGCTGCAAGCGGAAGCTCCTTCAAGTGCCCAACACTCGGCAGGAGCTCAGGACCTAAATTTAGCCTCCTGGCTGCCAGCTCCTGCTCTGATGGATGCTCTGACTCATTTCCTCACGCCGCCTTCGCTTGCGGTTTGAGGGGACACTGCAAGCAGGAGCAGCTTCCACGAGCAGAAGGGGTGAGCAGCGGGGGCTGTAGCTGGGCTGAGCAGGAAGATCCCTAACTGGGGCTTCTCTCCCCACTCCCCAGCGCAGGCTCCAGCATTTCTGCAGCAGAAGGAACCCTGATCTGTGTGTGGCCCTCAGAACAACCAGCACCACGGACTCACACAGCTCCTGCGAGGAGACAGGGAGCTGCAGAGCTGGCAGGGAAGGCAGTGAAAGGGCAGGAGGAGCCGCACAAGGTGCAGGGGTCCTGCCAACTCCACACCCCGTTTTCTTCACTAGCGGTTTTAGAACTGCTAAAGCACCTCGTGGGGCAGATTGACACCCACAGGGTGAACACTTGGGCTCAGAATGGGACAACAGACAGACTCAGAAGCTGCCACGGATGGCAGCAAGGAAAATGTGAGTATGGGAAAAGGACTGACTCAGCCTGATACCCGCTCATTTGACTTCACCTGGCCTTTGGGGACAGCCTGGGACACCTTCAGCAATGTCCAGGCTCACAGAACCATCCAGGTGGGAAAAGACCCCTGAGCTCCTCCAGTCCAACCCATCACCCAGCTCTGCCAGGGTCACCACCAGCCCAGAGCTCTCAGCACCGCAGCTAAACCACCTGTAAACCCCTCCAGGGATGGAGACTCAACCCCCTCCCTGGGCAGCCAGTTCCAGCCCCTGACTGCTCTACCAGTGAGAGACTTCTGCTGCTGCCCAGCCTGACTCTCCCCTGGAGCAGCCTGAGGCTGGTCCCTCTTGTTCTGTCACTACTGAACCTCTCCACAGGGTCCCTGCAGGGAGCTGTAGAGGGCAGTGAGGTCTCCCCTCAGCCTCCTCTTCCTCAGGCTGACAGCCCCAGCTCCCTCAGCCTCTCCCCATCAGCCTTGCTCTCCAGATCCCCAACCGGTTCCGTCGCCCCTCTCCAGCCCCTCCATCTCTTTCTTGCAGTGAGGGGCTCAGCATTGCCCCCAGTACTCGAGGGGAGGCCTCCCCAGTGCCCAGTATAGGGGGACAATCCATTCCCTAGCTCTGCTGTCCACACTATTCCTGATCCAAGCCAGGATGCCATTTGCTCTGGGCCACCTGGACACCCTGCTGGCTCCTGTTCAGCCAGTTGTCACCCAGCACCCCCATTCCCTTTCTGCTGGACAATTCTCCACCATCTTTCCTCAAGCCTGGAGTGCTGCAGGGGGTTGCTGCGGCCCCAGGGCATCCACCCCGAGCCTCTACAGCTCTGCTGGCTGAACACAGCCCCACTGCAAGTGACACAGCAGCATCTCCTTGCTCCGTCCCCCAGGGCGGGCTCCAGCTTTACCTGGAGGAGAGCAGCCGTCATGTAGAAGACTATGAAGATGAGGGTGAGCGTTGTGTGTCCCCCCTGCATGGAGCTGATGGTGTAAAGGAAAACCAGGTGTCCAGGCACCACCAGAAGGAAGAGCACACGAGCAGAGCGGGAATTCACATCTGCAAGGAAAACAAGATGGAGATCAGGCTTGAGAAGAGCTTGAAGATGCAGCTCTGCAGCCTCCCTGGGCCACCAACAGGGCCAGCACTGTGGGTTCAGGCCGGAAGGCAGTGCCCTCAGTGGTGACCACGGCACCCAAGGACTCTGCACCAAGCTTGTCCTCAGCCCTCAGGGGTCATGCCCCACCTGGGACAGTGCTCAGAGCCCTGGCTGGATCTTGTCTGGAGACCACACTGGAAATCTCTCCTTGCTCTTCCCTGGCCCAGAAGGGCAGGACAGGCTGTTGAGCCTCTGTAGGAAGTTTTGGAGAGGAATAACCTCTGCCCACACTCTGCTGAAGGGTGGGTTTGGACTCTGCTCTGCCCCACAACAGTAACAGGGCTGCCAGGGAGCTTCCTGAGTGAGAAGGTTTCTGTGGGATGGACGGTTTCAGCCTCATCCTCATTCCCATCCCCAGTTTCATCCCCATCCCATTTCCAGCCTTATCCCTATCCTCATTCCCAGCCCCATCCCCATCGCTGCACTGCTTGAGCAGCCCCAAGGCAGCCTTCAGTGTTGTGGAAACATCTGGAAAAGATTTAGAGGGTGGAGAAGTTCCAGCCTGGGCACCGGACGCCTGCGCCAGCCCAGCTCCAGCCCTCGGTCTGTTGGTCTCTAGAGGGCAGGGCACGGCAAAGCATCAACCACTCACCCCCCTCCCTGAGCTGGCAGCTGCCTCTGAGCACACTGGGGCCACCAGTGGCCCTGACAGTGCTCTAGCAACTGTCACAGAGCAGCTGCTGCTGGGAGAAGGGGAAGGGATGCCAACACCCAGCTGGGGTACCTGAGCTGAAGAAGGTGCTGCAGGGGCTGGGGCACCTCCGCGGGGCAGTCTCGGAGCTCTCCCCGGGCATCCCGCTCATGTGCAGGTAGGTGGAGATGCGGCTAGCCTGCACGGCCACCAGGTTGCCACCCACACCTGCAGAAAGGAGAGAGACCAGTAAGGGGATGATGAGAGATCAGTTATTGTCTGATGCCTCATTCACCTGTTTGCAGCAGCCAGCAGAGCTGCAGTCAGCACCCAGGACAGACAGAGGGATTTGAAAACTCTGGGTAAAGCAGGATGAAGCTGTGGAGTTCATGAGTTCATTCTGCTTCACTGGGCAGAAAGGAGGTCAAGGATTTACAGGTTTACAGCAGCTTTATGTTTTATACCTGAAATCCACAAGTTGTTATCTCTATTTACAGCAGATTTACATCAGAAGCAGCTGCATTTCCTGACTCTGAGTTGCAAATCCAACCCTTCACCTCACCACAGTGTCACAAAGGACACAGATAGGGCCTTCCCCAACATAGGATGGATTGGGAAATGGAGAGAGACTCCAATAAAAGGCAGTTGGTGGGAGGTAGCAGCCTCCCAGGTCAGTCACCCTCTGCAGAAGTACTGCTGCAAAGCTGGAGACACCTCACCAAGTCTCTAGGTGGTTTCTAGATGTCCAGGATCTAGATCACAGAATCACAGAGCATTAGGGATTGGAAGGGACCTTGAAAAATCACCCAGTCCCATCCCCCTGCCAGAGCAGGATCCCCTAGATCCAGTCATTAGGGATTGGAAGGGACCTCAAAAGATCACCCAGTCCAATCCCCCTGCCAGAGCAGGATCCCCTAGACCAAGACTAGTTTTGGATCAACCTGCAAGTCTTCTTTGATTTAATCTAAGTTAAAACTCGAATGCCTCCTGCATTTTATACCAGTCTTTGTTGCTTCCGAGGTAGTTTCCTCATGCGATGGAGGTTCTTCTCCCCCTCTACTCTGCCTTGGTGAGACCATATCTAGAGTACTGTGTCCAATTCTGGGCCCCTCAGTTCAAGAGGGATGTGGAGCTGCTGGAGGGTGTCCAGCGTAGAGCAATGAGGCTGATGAAGGAAGTGGAGCACTCCTGTTATGAGGGGAGCCTGGTGGAGCTGTGTCTCTTGAGCTTGGAGGAGACTGAGGGGTGACCTTGTTAATGTTTATAAATATGTGAGGGGTGGGTGTCAGGAGGATGGAGCCAGGCTCTGCTCAATGTCATCTAGTGATAGGACAACGGGTAATGGGTGTGAGCTGGAACACAGGAGGTTCCACATCAATTTGAGAAGGAACTTCTTCACAGTGAAGGTGATGGACCATTGAAACAAGCTGTTCAGGGGGATTGTGGCATCTCCTTCTCTGGAGATATTTAAAACCTGCCTGGGTATGTTCCTGTGTGACTTGGTCTAGGTGATCCTGCTGTAGCAGGGGGATTGGACTAGATGATCTTTCGAAGTCCCTTCCAATCCCTGATGTTCTGTGATTCTGTGACTTTACACCAGCCTTTGTTGCTTCAGTGATAGTTTTCTCACGCGATGGAGGTTCTTCTCCCTCTCTAGTCTGCCCTGCTGAGATCACATGTGGAGTATTGTGTCCAGTTCTGGGCTCCTTAGTTCAAGAAGGACACGGAGCTGCTGGAGGGAGTCCAGCGTAGAGCAACGAGGATGATGAAGGAAGTGGAACACCTCCCTTATGAGGAAAGGCTGAGGTGGCTAGGTCTCTAGCTTGGAGAAGAGGAGACTGAGGGATGACCTCATTAATGTCTATAAATATTTGAGGGCTGGGTGTCAGTAGGATGAAGCCAGGCTCTTCTCAGTGTCATCTAGTGATAGGACAAGAGGCGATGGGTGTAAGCTGGAACATAGAAGGTTCTCTATAAATATGAGAAGGAACTTCTTGACAGTGAGGGTGACAGAGCACTGGGAGGGGCTGCCCAGGGGGGTTGTGGAGTCTCCTTCACTGGAGACGTTTAAAACCCACCTGGATGTGTTCCTGTGTAACTGGATTTAGATGATCGGGTTCTGGCAGGGGCATTGGACTAGATCATCTTTCGAGGTCCCTTCCAATCTCTAATTATCCTATCGTTCTATGATTTTATTAGGCATACATACTCACAATTTTTTATATGATCCACAGTGTTTCGGAACTAATGTATTCTCTTATATTTCAGTCTTCTACAATTTTAGCTTTGAAAATACATTAACTTGAAAGCTGAAATATGTGATGTTGTGGATGTATTACAGCTACCGTCGAATTCCAAAGTTTATGAGCTCTTAGCTTTTCTTATGGATTGGGTCTCAGACCAGCACCTTAGCAAAATAAAAAGACAAGAAAAAGAGGACAGTCAAAAGCATCTAGTTAACCAGACTTCCCAAAAAAGCTACACCCTGGAAATGTGTATGAAGGTAAAAGGATTTTGATTGTTTGCTTGTGTTGATTTGTTTTTGGATTTATGGGTTATTTTGAATTGATTTTGAGATTATAACAAGTCAGCCTGTTTAGTGCACTCTTTGGATACAGTAATTAAAATGAGTTTTAATAAGTCAATGTTAATTCCAGCAAAGAGATGCAGTAGACAATTTGCCACTTGTAAAGCATAAAGGTAATTTTTAAGGATAAGTATGGTGTTCAGTCTCAACTTGAGAGTTTCGGCATTTTATTTTGAGACGCTTCTGTCAGTTGATGATTTGTCTTTTTTGTGTGTAATTCTGTACATACTTCCTTTTTTCTAAGTATGTGAACATATCTAAGCAACATATTTGTATCCCTATATTAGATATTGTAGTTTCAGTTTATGACTGATGACAGATAATACTATGCAGTATTTTAATGCTTCTGTTGTTTTCTTTCCGGGGATACCAAGGTTTGGAAATCAGGGAGATGTTCAGAAAATCTTTTACGCTTTGTCTTCATTATATTGAAGATTTACAGGGATTTGATTTACTGAGACTGAGCTCACATATGTATCAAAAATAATAATCTATATATGTTTGTAATACTGCTCTGTACTGGATCGGCCCAGGGAATATTTGTGTGTAAAATCTGTTAAATTCCAAGAGAAAGTTGTGAATTTTGTTTGATTTTTACTTATGGTTAGGTTCTTCTCATAAACTGTATTTTACTTGTGTATGTTTTTACAGCTTTTACCTATAGCTACTGAGCAACTCCAGTGGATGCCGTTTGTGAATCCTAAGCTACACTTCTCTGTGATTAAATTTATTTACTGGTCTATAAGACAGCTAGACACTGGTATTCAGGTAAAACAGTCCTTTTGCCTTTTTTTTTTTAAACTAAATTAACAGAAAATATTAGTGGATTTAGTGTTTTAAAAACATGTGAAGAACGAGTGTTTTCAGGTAGCATATATAAAATAAACTCTCCTGTCTTCGCAAAGCATAAATTCATGGTCCTTACCACAGGTAAATTTTTCTCAAGTTAATTTTAAATGTTGCATTGTGTATCTAAGCATAGTTTTCATAAATACGCGATCTCTGTTGTGCTGTCTAAGCATCTCAGAAATTGTATTTTTACGTATGTGTATGCAAAACTTTTGCCCTAAAAACCACAGATTTTTAGGTTTGCTTTAATTGATGGAAGTACATGGCAAAGCAGCAGAGGTATTTTGGTTTTTCTGGTCTGCTCAGTATCTACCACAAAACATTCAGATTAGACTGCTATAGGAAATTGTTTAGCAGTATAGTAAAGAAAAAGACAGCTGTCCTAGGAGGCCTCAGTGTAATGAACGGTGCTGTCAGTAGTGGTTTTACTAAAATAAGGGGTGGGAAACTTTGTAAATATCTTGAGTTTAAATTCAATAGAGTAGTAAGCTGTTAGGTTTAATGTTAATAAGAAACTGCATTTTAAATTAACATATTGTGAAGTTTGATTCTGAAGTAATAGTTCTTTATATTTTATGATGAAAAGTCTAATAGATCTTGCCTGTAATGTGTTTTTAAGGATCAGGTTTAGATCTTGATTCCATAAATGCTTTTACAGTATATGACTTTAGGCAACCTTACAAAATAGAGTTACTGAGCTTGTTCTGGAACCAGAGGCAACTTAAAAAATGTCTGCCTATCAGGGACCTTGCTACTCTATTTGTGAAGTATGTGTTGATAAATCACAGGAGCACAGAATCACTCTGGTTGGAAAAGACTCCTGGGATCATCAAATCTAACCATCTACTTACAAGTTCACCCCTAAACCATAACCCTCAACAATTCATCCAAACGATCTTTAAACACATCCAGGGATGGCAACTCACCCACCTCCCTGGGAAGCCCATTCCAGGGCCTTACCACCTTTTGTGTCTAAAAATTCTTCCTAATATCTAGTCTAAACCTACCCTGTTGCAACTTGAACCCATTCCCTCTTGTTCTGTCACTAACTGCTTGTGAGAATAGACCAGCACCAACCTCTCCACAACGTCCCTTCAGGTAGTTGTAGAGAGTGATGAGGTCTCAGCCTTCTCCTCTTCAAACTAAAAAGCCCCAGCTCTTTTAATTTTTCCTTGTAAGATTTATTCTCCAGGCCCTTCACCAGCTTTGTTGCCCTCCTCTTAGTTGCTCCAGCACCTCCACATCTCTCTTATATTGAGGTGCCCAAAACTGGACACAATAAAGTGCCATGATTGTTTTATTCTCCTGCTTTTGGAACACAGAGTAGTACCTCTGCTGTGGATTATATTCCAATACATGGTAAAAATATTTGCTGTTTAATCACTAGAGTATAACTATACTATAGTGTATAGATACTTTATAGTACCTATGTATAGTACACAGGACTTGAATATTTCTTTATTTTTCACTGACTGTGTGCATTGTTTGAAACAGCATGCAACAATGACATCAACAATGAGGAGACTTGGTGAAGATATTTTCAAGGGTGTAGTAAATAAGGGAAATCCACATAGTTCTTCTGCACAGTCTACGGAGAGTAAATCAAAATCAGCAGCTTTCTTTAAGAGTTCCTTTTTGCCTTTGAGGTTTCTGTCAACTTTAATTGTGCTTAAAACACTGACACAAGGTACGTTCTGATCTTTAAATGTTAATTGATTGGTTTCAGTTACATGCCTGGACAAAAAACATTGCAGTGATAGTGTAGAGTCTATTATGGTTTATTAATGAAAAGTGGGTTTACATGAGTTTTACTACCTTGTGAATAAAAAATTGCTGGAAACAAGAACGGGCTTTGCTATGACTCATCTCCTGATTGATTTTATGTGTTCCTTTTAATATGGTGACTTATTGTGAGACAAATGAACATTTCTGGAGGAGAAAAGAGATGCTGGTAATTGTGTCAAACTATCGCTACATCAGTGATTGGATCGCCAAGGTCTTTGCTGCATGCAATGGCAACTCTAGTTGCTCTTTTATAAACTGAAAGAAGTGTATAAATTTTGCACACTTGCAGAATTTTAGTGTCCTATGTAAGCTAGTAGGTTGTTTACCTATCCCTTGAAAGGCTCATCAGCTGCAGCGTCAAATGCTTCTGTTCTGACGTAATTACGACTTTGCTGCATTTGTCTTTATTGAGAAATCCGATGTTTGTAAGTATTCCTAATATACCTGTAGTAACACAAAGAAAGCCTTATGCGGTGGATTGTAGTTGTGAAAATGATACAGTATATACCCTGAAATCCATCCCTTAGTCCAAGTTTATTATACACTTCATACTTCAGCCCATACCTGTCTGCTTCTCTCTTCTCCTCCCAAGCTTAGACATTAAGTAAAACTTAATGTCTAAGGGTCATCAAGCATTGGAACAGGCTGATCTGGGAGGTGGTTGAATCACTGTCCCTGAATGTGTTTAGAAGTTGTGTAGATATGAAGAGACATGGTTTAGTAAGCAGTGGGCTTGTTAGAGTTCGGTTAATGGTTGGACTTGATGATCCAACCATGATCTTTTCTAACCTAAATAATTTTGTGATTCTGTAATAAGGTTAAACATTCAATCTGATTTATGGAAATATTTTAAAATTAACTTGGTAATCTTACCAAAACCAAATCTATTCCTAATTTATACATGACTTCCTTGGAAATTGTGAAAACAGTAGTATGTAATCTGAATTATGCTTAAGGTTCTTAAATTGTGAATCTGCAGGTTTGATGAGTACTACAAGCTAAGAATGTCTTATTTTGATTTCTGTTATCAGCTTTTTCTTTTGACATACTTGTTTTCAATTAATTTAGTAATGGCTTCAGTAATTGCCATAAAGCAATTTTGTTCACCTGTGCAAAAAAGAGTACATCAGCACAAAAGCAGCAGAGTTGATGAGTTATCTCTGACTCCAAAAAGCAATATAATTGCAGCTTATTATCAATTTGAGCCTCTGACTACATAAAAACTTAATTTTAAAATTTTATGTATTTAGAAAAAAGAATAATTAAATAGCCTCTTAAGCAGTACAGTCCAGAAAGCCTTCAGTGCCTGCTTAGAAGATTATTGTTTCAGCTTCTGCCTTTTGTTAACCAAAAACGACTTGGAGGGGGTTGTATAGGAGGGCATAATTGGGTGAGTGACTCTTTCACTCTGAGAGTTTCTTCTATTTCCACTTTTTCCTCAGGATTCTCCCACCTTTCACACTAGCAGATACGTGTTAATAGTGTAAAGTGGAATTTTCTACATAAAGCCTATGCAATTTAGTTTTGGCAGCAAAACAGAGCAAGTTATGTCTTCCCTGTCTGATGGGAGAAGAAATAAAGGTCTCAAAGTACGCACTACAAGATAAGAAAAATCAGATTGTCTGGATTAATGTTTATAAATATGTGAAGGGTGGGTGTCAGGAGGATGGAGCCAGGCTCTTCTCAATGTCATCTAGTGATAG
>JAOXOE010032202.1:0-11247 GCA_028565055.1 Phoeniculus purpureus
GAATCATCAGGGATTGGAAGGGACCTTGAAAGATCATCTAGTCCAATCCCCCTGCCACAGCAGGATCACCTAGACCAGGTCACACAGGAACACATCCAGGCAGGTTTTAAACATCTCCAGTGAAGGAGAACTACTAGTAATAACAGGAAGTCTTATGCTATAGTCTCTTTCCTCTTTTCACTTAGGCTAGAGATATTAATTTAAAAATTCTGAGATTGTTACTGATTCAGTGGTAATCTGTGAAAGATGCCACAACAGATTAAAAAAAAGATCAATCTAATTAATGTTCCAATTGCTATCTCTACACCCTACCTCTTCTAAGGATTAAAACTTCTCTTCAAAAAAATATATGAAATTACAAGATTGTTAAACTTTACATGAGTTTATTTTTAAATAGTTATCTTGAGGGTTCTTTTCTTCCCTTCTTTTTTTCTTTTCTTTTCTCCTTTGGCTTTTGGAGTATTACTTGCTGCAACTACACAGCAGCTGCAGGAGGTTGTGCTTTTGCGCTGATATGTTTGTGTTCTTCCTCAATGAGTGTCTGCTACATTTTAAAATTACACCAATTGTTCAATATCCATGAATATAATTGTACCCCCTGTAGTTATGCCTACAATAACTTGGGTACTGACAGCACAAGGGAGTGGTGAAGAGAATACTGGCAGCAACAATAATTTCTAGCCCCTCTAACAATCTTATGCAGGCATTAGCAAACTCAGGTTGCTACTGTTTGATTGCTTTGGGCTCTTCAGACAGCTAAATGATTTCTAGATTGATGTTATGCATACATGCATCTGTCTCTACTCTGATGTCACATACTGTTCTGCCTGAGGATTCATGTCAGAATATGGCAGATATTTTTTCCTCTGTGAAAATTTCGTTTTTAGAAACATGGAGGCATTGATTCCTAGAGAAATGTGACATTCTTTTCCTCATTAACCCTCATGAGGTGGAGAGGTAATTCTAAAGATTTTGATTCTAAAGAGTACTGTAGAGGTAGGGTCAGAAACATGACTGGTTTCCCAGGGATCAGCTGAGATGTTTCTGGCAGAGCAGCATCTCCAGGGTCAAAGAAGAACACCCTATTCATTAGGCTGTCAATGTTCTTTATTTTTATTTTGTTTCACAGTATCACAGAATCACAGAACATTAGGGATTGGAAGGGATGTTGAAATATCATCCAGTCCAATTCTCTCAACACAGCAGGATCACTAGACCAAGTTGCACAGGAATATATCTAGGAGGGTTTAAACCCTCCTGGCCAGCCTGTTCCAATGCTCCATTACCCTCACTGTGAAGAAGTTCCTTCTGATATTTATACAGAACCTCCTACGTTCCAGCTTACTCCAATTGCCCCTCGTCCTATCACTAGATGACATTGAGAAGAGCCTGGCTCCATCCTCCTGACAGTCATCCCTCACATATTTATAGACATAAATGGAGTCACCCCTCAGTCTCCTCTTCTCCAAGCTAAAGTGACCCAGCTCCCTCAGCCTCTCCTCATAAGGGAGGTGCTCCACTTCATTCATCATCTTTGTGGCTCTGTGCTGGATTCTCTCCACAGTTCTGCATCCTTCTTGAACTGAGGGGCCCAGAACTGGACACACTGTTCCAGATGCGGTCTCACCAGGACACAATTTCAGTGAACAATTTCTTATAATACAGGTGTAATATCAGAATCCTGTGTATCTGTGATTGATTTTTTATCTTGCTACTATTACTCATGACATAGCATCTGATTCCACTCTGAATAAGGAAAAGTGTATGTGAGAAAGAGCTCTGGTATTCATTCTCACATTGTTAAAGCTAAGTAGTAAAATTATCTCATAAAGGATAGCCAGATAAACATTATTGCTTTTTTAATGGATTATAAAATAAATAGATGAAAGAAAAGCATAATGTATTATGCATTTCCAATTAATTAAGGAAAATATTTGATACTAGAGTCTAAAAAATTCTTCTCTCATAATTAATTACAATTGGGTTGAATGTGGATGCTGTTATAGCCACTGGCGGAAGATAGTAAACAAAGGGACGTGATGAGCTGTAAAACAGTGACTTATGAGAAAATTACTGTTGGTTTACTGCCAGAGAAGGAGGTCAGTTTATAATCTGTTTTTCCACTAACAACTTCAAAGAGAGAAAGAACAGCATGTAAATTAATTTGCAGAGGCTACTAACTTGGGAGGTACCATAAAAGCTAAACTACTTTGAGGTGTATTCTGTACTTCAATGCAGAAGATGAACTTGAATACAGAATAAAAGCTGAAAAATATCAACATATATAAAATTTTCCAGAATTCAACCATTTTTATGAGGAATCCTCCAGTTCAACAAAATTCTTATGCATATTTTAAGCTCTCGTTGGCTTCATCAAGTGTTAATCGTAAGCTCATGTTGTGTGCAAAAATGAAGTGATTAAGCACAGGTTTAAGATGCTTAAGTTCTTGGCTGATGTTAGTTTTCTAAAGCACGGAAGAAATCTAAAAATAAAATATTATAAATATGTAAACGTGATTGTACTTTAATAAGCTCTATTCTTAACCTATATAGCATAGGTTACTTCTTGGGAATAGAATTAAGGAGAATGAGAAACAAAAGCAGAGATTCATTTATCATGTATGAACGGCTAGTAAACCCTGTATGAACGGCTAGTAAACCCTTGTGTCCTCAGACACACACCTGATACATCTCGCCTCGTCCCTTTTTCCCTAAAACGTAACACAATAAGAGAAATTAAATAACTCCTTAAGAAAGCAAAGTGGTGGAGTTTAACATGAAATTATACTCTATTGAAATCAGTGGTAAAGCTTCCAGAAAATCTAAAGAGGATTAGAATTTTAATTTTTAGAAAGTAAGGATGCCATATGCTGACCGTCAGATCTTACTGTAACCTTTCAACCTCAGAAGCAAGATAGCGTAGGAGTTTCATCTGATCTCACATGAAAAGAAAGTTGCATGACTGTGACAGTTCAACCCCTGCCAGCAACTGAGCACCACAGAGCTGGTCTCTGACCTCCTGCTTCCAGCACAAATTGTAGCTCCATAGTAGTTACTGTGTAGAACACTAACTCCAGCCAAAACAAGCACAATGACCGAAAAGAACATCCCTTTACGAGCTGGGGATGGACTGCCTCCACTTTCAAAGTATCTGCTTCAATTTACAAAACAAAACAAAAAAACCCCACTAAAACACAGTGCAGGAGCCTGTGGAGACCGTGCTTGTGGTCCTGTGACATATTTCTCCAGCTTCCACCCAGAATGGTTCCAGCAAAGACTGAATGATATCACACTACAGTCAAGATAGACAACCAGAGATCATATCTGACTGCAAACAATTCGTAAACAGTATCAGTGTTCAGCAATGCTTGTCCAGTGTGAATCAGCACATGAAACTGCTGCAGATGTCATGCTTCTGTATATAGAACAGGATAAACAACACTATGAATAGTTGAGCCAACAGTATGAGGTTTAACAATGCCAAGTGCAGGATCCTACACTTTGTCCACAACAACTCCTTGCAGCTAAAGACTGGGGGATGAGTGGTTGTAGTGCAGCCTGGCAGTACTGGTTGGCAACCAGCTGAACAAGAACCAGAAGTGTGCCCAAATGGCATGAAAGGCCAAGGGCCTTGTATCAGTAATAATGTGGCCAGCAAGAGAAGAGATTGTTCCCCTCAGGCACCCCTTTGAATACCAGGGTCAGTTCTAGGCCCTTCACTTCAAGAAAGAGATTGAGGGGCTGAAGCAAATCCAAAGGAGCAACAAGGCTGGGGAAAAGACTGGAGGAAAAGGCTGATGATGAGAGGTTGAGGGAATTGGAGGTGTTTAGCCTGGAGAACTGGAGACTCAGAGGGGACCCTCTCCCTCTCTACAACTCCCTGAAGAGAGGTTGTAGTCAGGTGGAGGTAGGGCTCTTCCCCAAGGCAAGTAGTAACAGGATGAGAGGGCAGAACTTGAAGCTGCACCAAGGAAGAGTTAGGTTGGATGTTAGGAAGCCCTTCCTCGCAGAAAGGGTGATTGGACACTGGAATGGACTGCCCAGGGCAGTGGTGGAGTCCCCATCCCTGGAAGTGTTTAAGGACAGCCTGGCTGTGGCCCTTAGTGCCCTGGTCTGGGTGATGTGGTGATGTTAGGTCCTGGTCTGGATGATCTCATAGGGCTTTTCCAGCCTCATTAGTTCTGTGATTCTGTGATTTGCACAAGGTTTGTTGATACCAAGTCTGGGGGTTTTATACAGGTTGTTCCCTGGGAGCTATTTACAGTGAATTCTCCTCTTGAAAGGGAACATGGAGGTTTAAAGTAAGGGAAGAATTCGTCTTCATTCTCGCTATAAGTTGTCCTGTATGAACGTGAAGCTAGTACAGTAACTCCAGGTACTGTTCAAAGCAGACAGTGTAGAGATACTGACTGGAGACAGATTGGAACAATTTTTTTGGGAAAATACTTCTTACATGGTTTAATCCTGAGCATGTTGCAACCAAAAATACCAAGCAAGCATCCCAGTCATCCCCCACCCCAACTGCTCTGATTCCTCCTCCATGGCTTCAACCCAGCACAGATCAAAATTCCCATGTGGAAATGGATGGCAGCTGCCTCCCATCGCAGCAAGGGCAAGGTCTTGCTGCAGATGGTCCTGTCCAGTTTGTTAAACAGGATATTGAAATCACAGCCAGCTTGCAAGATGCCCAGGCTTTCCCAGTGCTGCCATGACCTTTACTGGGAGCTGTTGCAGTGCAGCTCAGCTTAAGAGAAAGTCTGTTGTTCTTCCTTTTTGCAGTCTCCAACCTGGAAAGGATGGGATGGTAGGGGTGAAGTCTTGCTGGCTTCTTGCTGCTGGCTTTCCTCTGCTCTTCACCCTGGACATGCTCAGCCCAGCTCTCATGTCCCTGCTGTGGACAGGGGAGGGAGCTAAGAGGAAAATGCAGTCCCTGTTGACTCAGCCTGTCTGACCCCATCAGTTTATAGTCTAAGGGCATCCTGGCTTTGCACTGAACTGCTGACCTCCAGAGAGAAAAGATGGCAGTCTGCCTTAGACAGGAGAGCAGGGAGGTGGGTTCAGTTCACATCTTGTGTGAATCGTACTGTTTTGCCCTCCTCATTTACCCTGCTGTAAATGATGACATGTCATGCTAGACAAGGAAAACCATAACTTCCTCTTACAACAACTCCTGCCTTTTTAAAGTGGGTGACAAATGAAAGCAGTGGTAAGAGGCTGCTCTTCTGCTATTCTCTATTAATCTATTTACAGATCAGCACAATAAAAAGCAAATCACCAAAACCCTAGAAGGAAGTAAATGGCCAGAGTGACAAAATGGCTATGAACATGTGACATTCTGAGACCTGCAAAGCTTTGTAGTCATCGTTTCCTTTCGGTTTTAATCTTTTTCTGTTGCTTGCTTAGACAGGTCTTGGCACAGCCAAATTAAGTTGTTTGAACTCTTTAGACTTTTATTTCAATGCTGCAGTTTTGTGAAGACTAAGCAGTTGTGCAGAGCAGTCATGTTTTAAGGCAGCCCTTACATGGGTGCAGACTTTACTTAACAAGTTTTACCTCCACACTCTTCCCTAGGCTTGGTAGAATGAGGTTCTTGGTTGGACTTGGTGGTTGTATACGCATAGCCTTGATTCACAGATAAGGAAAGCACCATTTGGAAGACAAGGGAGAAATGGATCAGACATTGAAATTAGACAAGTACCTGCTTTATATGGCTGCTGTGGACTCTATATGCAAGTAGGCTGTATAGGAGCTGAGGGAGCTTCCATGGCTGCTGCTTCTCTCTCCTTCTCCTCCTAACTTTCCATTTGTATGCTTTTGTCTTTGCAGACAGGGTAACCATAACATTGCAGATCCTTCTGGAAGTCGTCCCGTCAGAGGAAGACCAGAAATCATGATCTCGACTCGGTGTTTCTTTTCAACCTGAAGAAGACGGCAGGGGGATTTCTTCCCCTACAAAACGTTCTGCAAACTGGAGGAACAGGGTTTACCTGAGATGGACACTGAGTGAGCTGGATACCAGAACTGTGTTTTACAGTGCTGCAAACTCTTTTTAATGTGGTTGACTTGTGCTCTGAGGGAACTCATCTCTTCACTATTTCTTTTGTTACAGTGTCATATTTTAACAAATCCTAGGTTTGTCAAACTAGAATTCTGGTTGCATCATCACTGAAAGTAGGTTTGGGTAGCGTGCCAGTAATGGTCAGATGTACTGTGAAGTATGTGTCCTACCTGTTGGCCCTGAAGAATTCAGCTCTCACCAGAGGTGAGATAAAGCTCTGCTAAGTTTCACTTACTAATGTTCTTCCTGTCACTGCCTTTGGCAGCCCAGCTTGACTTCTTTCAGCTCACTGGGAGCACCAGCATGCTGAGGCAGAAGCACAGCGGTTTGCACACCTTAGTGGTGGCAAATACCAGGTTTCTTCTTTTCAGACTTTTTGTACCTCAGCTGATGTGGAGCATCTTCAGAGAACTACTGTTTCTGCCAGAGAGGCAGGAAGATTTTGGCCTTAAGGCGGTTATTTCATGCACCTTGAAGTTTCCACCAGTCTGGAAACAACGACTGCTTTTTACCAGTGTTTCTTTGTGTACTTTTGTATAGGAAATACAGCAACTGAGTACTCACCTTCCAATGACTCAAAACCCTTGTATGCCATCCTCATTGCTGTATAGATACCTTGTACCTGGAAGCATATGTACCTGCATTTTTCAGTCAGACATAACTGATTTTAGAGTTTTATATCAGTGTGGGTGGGCAGAAATGAATAGCAGTCACAGGTGGGAATACTGTACCAACATGGCAACACATGTACTCTACAGACATGGCAATTCTTGCCGTGAATAAGGTGTAAGGCAAGCTACAGCAGATTAGCTGGTTTAGGTAGGGTATGCTCCTGATCTGTGGGTTTTTTTATTCAGACACACTCCAGTCAACTGGGCTTTGAAAAGGCAAGGAACAAGTGCTCTACCAATGTCTTCTTCCTGATTTTATCTCAGCAGAAGCAAAGGAAGGCATAAAAACTGATAAAACAAACCAAAAGTCCTCCTCAGAATGGTGTTTGAGCTGAGATTTGGCTCAATATGAGATCAAGTTTTGCCCTCTTTTTTAAGATAGGTGTAGATAAATGTTTTACTGTTTAGAGCCTCAGTTTTATATTGATAGTTGAAGACTACTTGACCTTAAGGGTTTTTATAACTTTTTAGAACATGATGCTTAAATACTGAATGCACTACTTCTTGAGCTGTTTGCTATCAGCGAGTCGGATGTTTCACGGAAACATTGACAGAACTAAGCAATATTAAACTTCTTAAATTGGGAGCAAAGCACAACTAGTAGCCAGACCACTAGAGTAAAGGGAGACTGTGTACTGTATATGTGTTGTATATATCTGGAATTTTTACTGGTTTCAAGGTGTACAGTAAAATGTCTTAAATTTATACAAGTTTTCCTGACTTGTGTTTCTGTGGAGGAATGTCACAAGAGTGAGGAAACGGGAGGAACTGATAACGTAGAAGAGCAGTATTTTAAGATGCTAAAAATATTTTGCAAGCTGTTTTCTGTTCCTGGTAACTTAAAGTGTTATTTGAATCCTTCAAAGGCAAATATTTTGAGAGAGACTTTAACAGTGCATGCATTTCATTAATATTTCCTTTCGGGTCTGAGTTCTGCTTTTGAGGCCATTCTAGTTCACCAGGATTTTACCTGTCAATTTGTGGAGCATCTTCAGGCTCCACTAACTGCATTTGGAGCTGATAAAAACAAAGTGCCTGGTGCTCTCCTGGACATTGACGGTGGGGATGGCACCTTTTCAGCCCCGTTTCATTCTCCATGTTCACTCCTATTGTGCCATGTTACTTGAAAGTTGAGCTGTAGGCAGTGTTAACTTCCACAAATAAATGGGCTCAGTGGCTGTAACTTCACGTTTCTCTATTTCCTCATTGTGTACTCAGAAACTTGGAAATGTTTTTGAAGACTGATTCAGTTATCACCTTTCACTGTATTATTTCACGTGAGGAGGGCTAAGTTGTCCTGAGGGAAATACTATGACTCGTTGCTTGTGTGTCAAAGAAAAGGAATTTTTCAATTGAAAACGCATGGGGATTCTAATTCCATGTTTAACTTCTTCAGCAAACTATTCTAAGTGGGTTTTCAGTGTGTCGTAGAAGTCAGTGTGAAGGATTTTTATATACTTCACCTGGAAGTGAAGTGTATCCTCACAAATGGAGGAAAACCAGGTTAAAACATTTATTTTTAAGCATCAAGGTTTTCTTTTCAGAGCCTTTTTACTAAGTATTTTTACTTCTCAAAGAGTCATAAATGAAATTCTTCTAAAGTAATAGTTCGACTTTATATATATATTTTCTTATTAAGGCCTGAGGTGATCAAGCCAATGAGACTTCTGCTGTGGAGAAGTGTGGTAAATTCTAGTTCTTCTTAGAATTTGTTGCATCTCTGGGGGATGGGCAGAAATGTCACCCAAGGTAACATAAATGAACACTTGATGTCAGTAGCAAACACTAACAAGTTTTAGTACAACAGCTCCCAGAGAAACAGTTTGGCACCTGAAGCCTGTAGAGATGCTTTGCCTCTCTGGATCTGGAATGATGGGTGGCCATTTGATCAGAGGGGCACACTGATTTCTGAAGGTCTGCATGGGGCATGGCATGTCTGATCTTTTCTCCAGTGACATGTGCTGCACATCTGCCCCTACCATGCTTGTTGAGGGGCTATTAGATGGCAGCCAGGGTCCCCTCTTCCTTCTCTACCTCAGCAGTACCCTCCTCCTCTGTAGGACACTCCTCTGTGCAGTGTTCACAGTTTGTTTCTGCTAGTCCAGATAACCTCCTTTACCCACAGGAATCAAAGTGGGCGAGAGAAAACCAAATATTTTTAATCAAGTGCCTGTGATCTGGTAAAATCTCTGCTCTTTATGTCACGTGAAATACTTCCAGATCCACCCTATAAATGGTTTCACAGGTGTTGCACCCTTTTGTGTGTCTGTACATTGAACAGATTGTGGAGCCTCTTCCCCTGGAGATGTGTTCCTGCATGATCTTCTCTAGGTGCTCCTCTTCTATCAGGAGGATTGGACTAGATAATCTCCAAAGGTTCCTTCCAACCCCTACCATTCTATGATTCTGAGCCTGAGGGGCAAAGATGCTGTAGTGCAATGCCTGTGCCCAGCTCCTCACCCTGTAACCGAGCTCCCAGACTGCAGTAGATTACTGTGTCATGTTTTAAGTCCAGCAGCATTGATTGTGATCTGCCTTAAAATACTGCTCCATCCATCACAGTGTTTTAGGAACTGGCTCTGAGGCCCCTCCACAGTGGAGAGTGACAGGTAGGTAGTTCAGAGCTGCAATTAGGCAGCTAAAAGCTTCTAAGACATCACAGAAGTGTGTGTATGTATATATATATACATACATACATGTATACATAAATAATATATATATAAGTATATGTTGTCATATATTTGTTCCTGTTCAGAGAAAACTACTTTAGGAAAAGCCTTTGAAAATTCTCCTAAGTTTTTTAATGTTTTGGTACATTTTTCACTTTATACAGAAACTGTTTCTTATTTGTACTCTCATGTATGCAAAAGTTGTGTTTTCATGCTGGTTTACAAAACCAAAGGTATTTCATCTGATTTGATATAAATATTCATCGGATTGATGTCACAATCAAAGTAAAGGGGAAGCAAGTTTAAAGGAGAACAGGCCTGAGAAAACTAAGGTATTTGTGATACACTCCATGCTAAAACAGGTATTTAGGGACATCACAGAATCACAGAATTATTGAGGCTGGAATAGATCCCTGAGATCATCCAGTCGAGCCTAAGACCTAACATCACCACATCGGCCAGACCAAGGCACGAAGGGCCACATCCAGGCTGTCCTTGAACACCTCCAGGCACGGGGACTCCACCACTGCCCTGGGCAGTCCATTCCAGACTCTGATCACCCTTTTCGTGAAGAAGGGTTTCCTAATACCCCATCAGATGAACTGGTCTTGGGAACTGCTCACAGCTTGGTTTGCCATGAAGAAGATTAGATGACTAGTTTGGACATGGTAAGCGTCTTAGATAGCTGAGTGGGGCTGAAATGAACCCAAAGCTACTGCAGCTGGTATAGTAACATTACTAAAATTCTTGATACTGAGGATCACATCTGTCCCCTACAGATTACTTATTTTCAATTCCAATTGGAACAGAGGTTTGTTTGGCACACACTACACCTTCCAGATTTTCTGATTTGAATTAAAACCAAACCAAAACCCTTTGCTTGCCTTTGGCTATGTAGATATAAATATGTGACTTTGGCTGAATGCAGATGCTCAAGCTTCTTGATTTTTCAGAAGCAAAGCAGCATTCAATTTGAGAAGATTGTCTTCAAACGTTGTTCTACAGATGACGATAGAAGTCACCAACATCTCCAAGGTAAGTTGCTAATTGTGTTGATGCAGCAAGATGAAAAGGACTTTCCATAACATCCAGTGCCTTCGGAATTTTTGATTTGAGTGTTAGACACACATCAGGATCCAGACAGGTTTTAATCAGTGTAGGTCTTAGAAAAACAGGTGTTGATCTTCCTTCCAGAGGATGTAGAGGTTTTATTTTTCCAGCATAGGTATCAAACATATT
This sequence comes from Phoeniculus purpureus, assembly GCA_028565055.1. Classification (NCBI taxonomy): domain Eukaryota; kingdom Metazoa; phylum Chordata; class Aves; order Bucerotiformes; family Phoeniculidae; genus Phoeniculus; species Phoeniculus purpureus. The sequence goes on from JAOXOE010032202.1 coordinate 10,638, forward strand.
GTTTAATGAACAGCAGAGCACAGATGGCTCAGCAGATCCTGTTACCAGGGAACACATTGAAATCCAGTGCTAAAAGTGCATTACTGTTTGTGGGAAGGGTGCGAGTGACAAATTCTGTCAGGGAGAGTCACAGGATGTGCAGGACAATGTGTGATAACCCCTGCTTGGTGATAGGATTCCCCCCTAACCCTGGAGTCATGATTGCAGTGCCTGTACAGCTGCTGACACAGACAAGACCAGTAACAAACACTGGTTCAGGAACACCCCTGGATGTTGAGGTGATTCTCAGTCTGTGTGTAGCCTGTACAACTGTTCTTTGTATAAGCCTCACAAAGGCAGCGAGGACAACCATCCTAAGAAAATGTGCTTGTGCTGATATAGGCTTGTATCTCACCTGAGGTGCTGCAGACCAACCCTCAGCTGCCTCTCCCACTTTGCAGTATCAGTGGCCAGGGAAGGCTGGTGCTGACAAAGGGCTGAGATGTCTCTGTGCCCAGGGAGGAGCTCTTGTCTGTAGATGACAGCTGTGAATGCTTTTTCCTATTACACACCCCTTTGTTCTCTTTTATCCCGTTCTGTTTACATCTGCTTTCTTGTTTCCTTTTTATCC
>JAOXOE010032203.1:0-11247 GCA_028565055.1 Phoeniculus purpureus
ATATTGTAACGTATAAAAACCCTGTTAGTTTGTAAAATAAACGACTTCTGACTGATGACTTCTGAGCATTGGTCGGACTTTCCGCCTCGCCAATCGCAACGGTCACCTTTGCAGCCATTACTGCAACTGCAAAGATATGGAGCTCTCCAAATGCAAAAGAATAAATTGACCAATAAAGCTTTCAGTTTTGAGATCCTTAAAACGTCCCTAAAACTGGCTTAACTACATTAATTCACAGCGTTGACATTGAGTAGCTTCCTATAGAACACTGACCTGTGGTCAAAGATCAACTCAAAAAAGCCCCAGCTCTCCCACAGGAACTTGCATCATACTTAGTACATACACAGAACTTTATATACATGCGAACAGGCTTTACTGAATCTAAGCATTCCTGAAAACAAACACCTCAAATCAACAGTTCCACAAAATGCAGAACATCTTTAAACAAGTTAAACAGAGAACCCACTGGAAAACCTGGTTTGGATGTGTGCAAGCTAATCACATATTATCAAACAGTTAAGATCATCTCTAGTAATGCATCTCAAACCTGAGCTCTTACACTCTGAATGTGACGAGAAGAGCTGTTGCAGTTTGCCTGCTCAGCTGTGCAGAGAAATCAAGTTTAACTACAGAGGCTGGAAAGACAGACTGCAGACTCTGCTGTTCTGTGGGACTCAGCAGCAGACACAGGGCAGAAGCCTGCCGGAATCCATCGGCTTCCCACACTGTGACTGGACCACCAGAGCTGAGGCATGACCTGATCTCATGCTGTCACAGATCTCTGCAGGCTTGTAAGGTAGCACAGTGATCAACAGACAACCAAGAACAATCCTATACCACGCATATAGCTAAAAAACCCTCCAGAATTCATTTGAAAAGCTGTGCTATGATTCAGCCATGTGTCACTGTATTTGTCATTGCCATCTCCTAATAAAATCTTTATTCCAAACAAGAGCCAACTAAAAATTACCCGTTCTCCTTATGATTCTTCCCCACTGAAAGCTCATGTGCAGGAGGTAACAGTGAGGAACTGTTGCTGCTGGTCTGTATATCCGTCAGCAGATGGTGCCATCATAGCTTGAAAATCAGGAGCAAACTTCAAATGTGAAACTTTAATTATGATACCAATTTCCAGTGTAATCCCCCAAATTATGGCAAATAATTGAAGACTTTCATACAACTACAAGCACAACACATTTAAATAAATATAACCCAGAGCCAGATCATGAATTGCTACTCCCTGTAAGGTTGACAACCCTTGTCAGCATACAAGCTCCTCCCAAATCTTTTTTGTGCTCAAGCAGCACAAGACCCCCTATTTATTCCTTCCCACTTCAATGCTCCCACCTTTTCATACAGCACCTGCTGCAGTGTGTTTTGTCTCTATTTTGCCTGCTAAATAAAGTGGTTACTACACTCTTTATATTATTTAAGCGGATTAATTTTAAAAGATAATTCAGAGTTGAAGGGAAATGACTCTCCAGAATGGAGAGATAATAGTATGAGACGTGAAAACAAGTGACAGTTCTTTCAATGCTGTCTTGTTAAGATTAGTCAGCAGCCTAAAAATGCACAATAAAACATAGAAAATAAGATTAACTATATGAAATGCATTGAGAACTATCAGCCATGTAACAACATCCATACAACTGGTAAATAAAGCATGTAATAAAAAAAACCCCAAGACTTTCAACAAAAATCAGAACACAAATACCTTTCAAGCACTACATGTAACCAAGCTGCGATGACAACATCAACATTTCTTTGAGGTTACCTTTAAGAAAAATATACATCCTGCAGCTCTCAGTGCTGTCAATCTCATAATCGAGAGGTGACAGGAATCTGCTTTTCCTTTATTTCCAATCTCCAAATACTTATTTTTGTCTTGTTAAATCGAGTATCAAATGAAAATTCAATTTTAATCAAGAAATCTTGAGTACTGAAGAGTTTTGTGCTGTTCTGCCATGCTGAAAAATGTCAGCTGGTGAGAACCCAACAGTCATTTTTGTAAAGCTGTAATGAACAAGCGTGACCCCACCCTGACACTGCTGGAAAAGGACACACACAGTGGAAAAACTGGGTTTTAGTTTCAAATTCATCACAGCAGCCAGAAAATGAGCATGGGTCAAGAGACAGCTCTATTTTCCTGTTGTCTGTCCAACAAACCAAGAACAAAACAGTTTGAGAATAATCTCTGCCCTTCATCAGAGGAAAAAAAATCTCTGACCTTTAAAAATAAACAGAGCAAGTTTACAGTGGGGTTGAGTGTTCACATTAAACCCTCTCAATACCACAGCATTAGCAATCAAATCCAGCAGTGAGCATCTGTTTGGTCCAAGCAGTATTGTCCCTCCAACCTCCATTCCCTTCCACTCTCTCTCCTCAGCAAATTGCTGTAACAGTGCCACAAATCCACTGAAGAACCATCTTTTCCAATACTTATTGGAGAAATTAAGGGGTGGGGGTGTGTGTAAATCTATTTAGCTTCTGCAAATGACTTTAATTTGTTCTGAAGATGATTGATTTCTAGACACCACCACACACTTCTCACTTCTCGTTCTATTTACAATTAAAACCTGTTTCTTTTTATACTTCCAACATTAGGTTTGCTCTTGCACAGAGTATGCTTCCAAGGCACTTGAAAATAACAGTTAATCAAAGCACTTCCCAGCTCCCATTGAAAAATCACATACCAGTGCACAAGAATTATTTTTTTACTGCGAACTGAGAGGTCCCAGTGTAATAAAGCTCCTGCAAGCTCAAATCCCAGATGTTCATCATTGCTTTGACAAGTATGTGTTTCCTCTCTAGTGGAAGTCATAGAGAGAATTATTACAGCCTCTCATGTTTAGGAAATGTAGCATGGAGAAGAGGGAAACAACTACAAAACTAGAATTCAAGGTCAGGAAGAGGAAACATGAAGCATCTAGCCTGTGGTACTGGTGGAGCACTAGTGACAGACACCTACCAGCAGAACATTTTTGAAAGTAATCATCATAAGGCTGCATGCCATATAGACATAGACATTACTGGCATGTAGTAATACTGCTTGATGTTTGCACATTACTCAGGGAAATGAAACTTGGAAGAAGCGGCATTAGAAATAAATTATTTTATACAGGTGGAAGGTGTAGAATCTTCTCCAGCTACCTTTTTGGTACTTTTTAATGTCAATTTTTCTGAATCAGGATTCAAGCCGAAATACAAAACCTGATACATTATTGGCATCTTACTGATATTGAATTCAGGCTCAAACTCTTGTTTAAATCATAGAATCATTTAGGTTGAAAAAGACCTTTGAGATCATTGCATCCAAACCATTAACTCAACTGCCCCTAGGCCATTGCTAAACCATGTCCCTAAGCTCCAGATCTACACAACTTTGAAACATGTCCAGAGATGGTGATTCAACCCCCTCCCTGGGCAGTCTGATATAAGACGTTTTTCCTCATGTCCACCAAAACTTCCCCTGGTGCAACTTGAAGCCATTTCCTCTTGTCCTATCACTTGTTACTTGTGATAAGAGACCAACCCCTGCCTCTCTACACCCTCCTTTCAGGTAGCTTTTCGTAGATGCATAGAATATCAGGTTGGAAAAGACCTCAAGAATCATCTAGTCTAATCTATCAAGCTTAAAATATAGTTTAAATTAGATGTCCCAGCAGCCTGTTAAGCTGGGTCTTAAAACAGTCCAATGTAGAGCAATCAACTACGTCCCTTGGAAGACTATTTCAATGTTTAATCGCTCTAATAGTGAAGGATTTTCTTCTCAATTCTAATCTGACTCCCCCCAGAGTAACTTATATCCATTACCATTTGTCTTTTCCATATGACTTCTTGTAAAAGGGGAGTCATTGTCTTCTTGGAAGCTACCCTTTCGGTACTGCTAGCTGTAGACAGCAACAAGGTCTCCTCCTCAATCTCCTCTTCAGACTAATCAGCTGCAGCTCCTTCAGCCACTCCTTATAAGGCTTGTTTTCCAGATGATGGTCATTGGTTGTGGCATCCTTGGTCATTAATCTTTACCAAACTTAATCCAAATCCCAACTAAATGCAATGTTTTATGATCATAGAACCATACAATGGCTAGGGATGGAAAGAACCCTAAAGATCATCTAGTTCCAATCCCCCTACATAGGCAGGGACACCTTCACTAGATCAGGTTACTCAGGGCCCCATCCAACCTGGCCTTCAACACTTTCAGGGATGGGGTAGCCACAACCTCCTTCAGCAACCTGTTCCAGTGCCTCAGTACCCTCACAGGAAATAATGTTTTCCTAATGTCCAACCTAAATCTCCCCTCTTCAAGTTTGTAACCATTCGTCCTTGTCCCCTCACTATGCACCTGTGTAAAAAGCCCTACACCAGACTTCTTGCAGGCCCCCTTCAGATATTGGAAAGTTTCTAGAAGGTCACCTCAGGGCTTCCTTTTCTCCAGGCGGAACAACTCTAACTTGCTCAGCCTATCTTCATAGGAGAGGAGCTCCAGCCCTTTAATCATTTTAGTTGCTCTACTCAGCACACATTCCAGGAGCTGAGGACGGGTTTCTAGATTTCAAGGGGTAAGTTTCAGCCCTCTGTGCTGCTACCAGTATATGAATCAACAACTGAAGGACCTACACAGATCTGACACTAACCCATGCTATACAATTAACAGTCTATTTTATTAAAATAAAAAAATAAATCAATGACAACTATTTAAAGCACATGGCAATTCACAACTGCAGCCAGCTACCCTACATTCCCCAAACCTCAGAGGTCAGCTATGCGAGGTGCCTCATGCTGGTGGTGTCTTTATGTTTTCAGCTGGCACAAGCTCACTGAGGCTTTCGTGTGCTGCTGGTACAGAAGTATTCCCTTGAAACAACATAACCAATCTGCTCAGTGTGGTTAACTCCACCTCTGAATGATGATAATGTTGCTAAAAATTATATATGTAAAGCAGACACACTGCAAACATTTTCCTACATAGTGACATACGTAACTAAGTATTGAAACTACAGATAGAGCTGCTCCTCAGGAAAGTACAGAGCTGCTGTTCCTGGGGGAGCAGAGCATTGCCAATCCTAAGCAACAAAAAAGCAGAGACGGAGAGATGCCTCTTGGCTGAGCAAATAAAATTGGCAGACAAAACTCAGTGGCTCCCATAGGCTCTTCTGAATGCTGCTATTTGATTAGGAGGGGGAAAGTAACAGCAAATTGCTAAAAGTTTACTGCTTCACTACAAACAGCATTTTGACCACAGCAACATCTCTGAGATAGACAAAGCAAAGTGATGTCCTAGAGGTCAGAAACAAGTCTGATTGTACCAAGGGGCGGGGGAATTTTACACTAATAACGCTGGGTTTGTGCCTGGACTTCAGCACTTAATGTGTTTGTTAGTCATGCAAGTGCTTTAGCTGTTTTGTGCTTTCTGGAAAGCCATTCCCAGCATGGAAGATTGTAATATAAAACAGATAACAGGATACACATGGAAGTCTCAAGGGAGTAACAATTTAAACAAAGTTTTCTTTGGAGAGTTCAGGAAAAACAACAGATAAGAAAGATTTGAAAGAATAATTCATTTGCGAACACCAAGAAGAAGGTAGAGAGTATTTAGAACTGTCCTCTAGACAAAGGTGGTGGGGGAAAAAGACTGACTTGCCAAGCAATGACATTCCCATATAAATATACATCCCAAATATAAATCCCTGCAGTTTACCAAAGCAGCCTCACCCATTGCAGAAAAACCTTTTAATGACTACATATGGATGGGGATGTAATTACAGTAAAGTTCTCAAGCCAAATCAAGTAGAGGTTTTTTTATTCTGCCTTCTTGGGCCACATTTTTGCTTTATGTTCCATACCTCAAGAGAAGTTTTAGAGCTATGAAACAGCTTTGACCGCACTTTTAAATTTTATTATGTAAACACAGAGCACAACATTACAAACTCCACACCAAAGAGACACATTTGTTGGAATGAAACTCCCAATCTCCCCTAGTTTGGGGGTTTCCTTGCTTTCAGTTTAGGTACTGAGTGAACAAATGTTTGAAAGATTATGCTTCTCTTGCATTTAATCTTAGATTGAAAACTAAGATTACCCTCATCCTATCTATCTGAATTTTCCTAAACTCTGAAGCACCTTGAAACACAAAATACTTAGAAAATGGGAGAAATACATCCATATGATAGGTGTGGGTTTGGGGAAACAGTACAAACCGCATGCAAATGAATGTTCAATAAATTCAGTAATTAAGTGTGGATACAGAAACAAAGTAAGAGGGAAAGACCGACATTACAGCTCAATTCTCTCTTCCTTATAAAGAAAATAAATCAGAAAAAAGAGACAACAACAAAAGAAAGCAAAGACACCAACAGTGAAAAAGTAAGAATTAAAAACAGGATGGGGGAGGGAAGGAACAAAAGAAAGTAAAGACACTACCGGTGAAAAAGTAAGAATTAAAAACAGAGTGGGGGAGGGAAGGAAAAAACAGGAAACAGAAGCTGAAGACAAAACAGGAAAAAAGGTCATGATTTGTGTAATAGCCAAAAATCTGCAGTGAGGCTGGACTGGGGGGCAGGGTGGGAAGATACCAGAATCCCAGTATGGGCTAAATTGCAGTAGAGAGACTACTGGACAGACGACAACATCTTCAAGTGCTGATCCTTCAAATGAAGGTACTTCAAGTGCTTTCTCCTCCTGAAGGAGATCCAGCAACCATCATTTTACCTTCACACACGAAATCCTGCCTAGTAAAGTCATTTAACCATTAAAAGAAATGCAAAAAAGGACAAACACACACCTATGGGACTGGGAAAAATTAACCCCCTTCAATCTGCTGCTCTTACAGCATACCACTGCCACAGAACACCTTTCCATGAGCTTCATATATCTCTCCTGTACAATCAAATGCTCAACAAGAGTCTTTCAAAGACTTTTCCAGTAGCTTCATCATTTTTGTACATTAATTTCATGGCAGGTCTCAAAACCTGCTCAAAACCTGTTGGAAAATTTGAATGCAGAGCTCCTTCCTTTGCACTTGCAATTAGTTATGTATTTATTTTTAAGCAGTAAAAGCTTGGTGTGGATTGTCTTAAAGGACACTTCTAACCAAACCAATTCTTTGATTCTGTCCCATGGATTAAGTGAAGACTGTACTTCCTGGAAAATACAGGTCACTGTATCCCCAAATCAGGACTGATTTTTATTTTCAGGCACATCTGTGATTGGTTCAATTTCATTTAGGAACCAGATATGAGGTACAATATTTCAACAATTTAACTACATTATACTTAGTACAGTTCTTGGGTTTAAAACATCATTAATGATATTGTTTACTTTCTGCTGAAGAATTCAGAGATCAAAACTTGTCTTTAGATATTTTAGACAGAAAAGTTTTGGTTTAGTTGTAAGATTGACTAATCCATACAAATATTTCCAATTTGAGCAAAAAATAATTTTACAGATAAATACAGGCAGCACATGACACACAAGAGACACTCACTAGGTCTGTCTCTCATACTGATAGAAAGTACTTCTAGATGTTCCATGCTAGGAGGCAACATCATGCTTTTTGGAGTTTTTTCTTAGTTGAAACTCAGAGGTCGCATAGCTCCAAAGATACAAAAAGGGTGACAGTCCACAGGACTTTTTCTTTAGTTTTGCTTCAATATTTTGTTCAATAGTAATTTTGAACTTTGATTTGTCCTAATTTCTCTTTTCTATCCAGATTTTTAAAAATTTGTCTGTATTATTAGATCATCTAGACTGGCATAAAAATTACGTTTCATGTATGGAGTGTCAGTACTGGGTTAAGTGGGAGTTACAAAACTTACAGAAAAAGGTTACAAAATGGGCTTTTTTTGTCTTTAAAATTATAACCCGTAAGTATTCCCAGCTCAGTTTCCACCAAAATAACTACTCTAGAAGCTAAAACTGTTTTCTCCTCAAGCAATATAATATTTTCCTGTTGAACAGTCTCAGCCAATTTATGTTTGTGTGACATCACTGAAAATCTGAGGTCAAATTCAAGTCTGGAGGAGACAGGCAGCACTACCTGTGCTTCCAATCTCACCAAATTACAGTCCACCAGAGTCATGTACAAGTGAACCAAATTCTCATCTGACTCAGGTAAAGAATGCTGTGGTGGTAGACTTATTTTACGAGGTGCTGCTGTCCTCATTAATCACCAAGACCACATTCACACAAAACCAGTTCAATACTTGAAGCAAAATGAACATACAGACTTTTGCCCCCACACTGCAAAGAAAAATTGTGCCATTTCTCATGCATTTTTTACACCAATTAAAACAGTTTCATTGTTTTTAACAAAGCAGAATGGATTTTAGACAGCACATATCTCCAAAATATACTGCAACACTTGAAATTAAAATAAACTTACTAGAAAAAGGAAAGGGAGAAATGAAACTGAAGGCATCCCTTCATTTTGAGGCATTCTGAGTTACAGAGAGAAGTCATCAATTGTGCTTGGTGTGACTTCCAAATGAGTGTTTCCAGTAGTTTGAAAAGACAACTCCTCAGTCCGCAAAGGTTATATAAACCAAAACACTGTACTATACTTCACACAAAATGTAAAATATGCTTAGCTACACAAAAATATTTCACATACGTTGAGAAGAGAGGTAGTAGAAGCCCCATCTCTGGAGACATTCCAGGTGAGGTTGGACTGGGCTCTGAGCAAGCCAATATAATTGAGTACGTCCCTGGCTCACAGCAAGGGGTTGAACTATATGAGCTTTAAAAGATCCTCTTCATCCATTATTCTGGAAGTTATTTATATAGTCCTTATTCTGAACACTTGTGCTACTCCATGCTAAGATGCACAGATAAACCTTTAAAATACATATATAAGCTACATGCTATAAAGAGACAGCTTTATATAGTGAAAAAAAGAATTATGTTGGTGCACAATGTTCCATAATCTCATAAATGAAAAACAGATTCCTTAAAATCCCCAAAACATAGTAACAAGGCTGCTTTAAGCTGTGATGTGGCTTCGCCATTTGTAACACATACACACACACACCCCCTTTTCCCTTTCTGTTAGTGTCACATGCAAACATCTCTTCCACCCTCTTTTCTTCTCCCTCCCCTCTAGTACATTCAGTTAATCTTATTTACTTTTTTTAGCATCTTCCTGATTATCAAATAAGTCTTATGCCTTCCACTCTTAATTCCATCACCATTGCTAGAAAGCCAGAGCGCTAGTGTCAAAAACCTGGCTTATGGCCAGTTTAGCATCTCACCTGCGAAGCAGCCACTTAAGCAATTGCTTTCAGATCATATGGGTAGAACAAGCAAAAGAAGCTGTTGGCAAAGTTACATGAATGCCTTTCTCTGACAAATATTGAAATATATATGACCACAATCAAAAACAGAATTAAAATGTAAAACTTAAAAGCTATTCAGCAAATCACAAATTATGCCACAGGCAAATGTAAGAATGAAACATCTTCAAAACCAGAGAACACATCTCTGTGTCTTATTTTTTTACTGGGGACTTTTCCACCCAAAGCAACTGGAAACCAGTACAGCCAATAGATCAAATATGTCCTAGAAGGCTAGAACAAGGGAAATTCAGTTCTTCCTCCTCTGTACATCACAGCGTTAAGTTCCAGTGAGTCTTCTCATCACTCTCAACAATGAGGAGCCATCTTGAGAATGGTACAGAATTAGACTTTTCTGTTCTAACCTTATCCTGAAAAGCATGGACTGGTTATGTTCTTAATCCATAGAGCGTACGAAGCCCTCCGCATTCCCCAACTGAAGAGTTGATGGGAATCAAAAACCAACACCAGAGCTCTTTTTGTTGTTACTCTCTTCCAGAGCAGCCTCTGATTAATGGAGATGACAGTGGAAGGCCTCAATTCTTCTGAAAGTAGTTGCCTGACAAAAAAACCCTAAGTCTATCTAGAAGAAAAGGATTGTATGCTCTGTTGACGTTGCCAGTGACCTCCTTTAAACTGTCGTGGCCGGGATGAATAGCCTAAATCACCAATCCATTTTATGACTGCTCAATCTGAGCCAGGGTTTAAGCAGTGTGCTGTGCCACACAGGCTACGTTAATCTGTCCACAAGATACGCAGAGAGCTGCAATCTGCTCAGGGACAGCAAAGAATATTCTTCATTTTTGCTCCAAACCAAGGACTGCTTTAATTTAAGGAATCAAAAATATAGTTCAAAGGAGGATTAGAAATGTTTCAGGAAAAATTTATTTCCTACATTAATTGGCTCTGAGAGGGTTTTGCTGTTCACAGACCTCACAGCAGAAATACCACATTTCTTCTTCTACTCAGTTTTGACCATGACACTACCTTAAGAACCGGCTCTAATTAATCCTTAGTATATCCTTTAGTAAATGAAAATAAACCCAGCAGGAAACAAAATCAATTATCAAAAGAAAAAAAACTGTTAGAGGGAGAGATGCCATTTATCTTTCCACTAATTCTTGCAGAAAAAGAAAAGAAACTGAAGCCTCTTGGAAGCTGAGCAGTATTTCTTCTACTTAGTGTTTAATCCCTTCAGGAAACACAGCAAGAGTAAGAGGAATGCAAACAAATTTTAAGAAGCTGCATTGGAGTGAGATTTTCATTTTTGTCTGAGCACTTTGTTGAGAGTGATCCAAGAAAAGCCCTTAATCCTTAAAAATAAAGTTGATGAGAAAAAGCTAATATTTATAAATGCTGTTTAGAAAAAAAAGGGAAATTTTGCAAAGAAAGTGCTCTGTGTGTATTGCTGTGGCCTTGAAAATTCTTTTAGGATGCTTTAGTCACAAGTGCTCAAACACACCTGATAGTTTGTTTTAAAATATTAAAAACCCCAATTTCATTAATAACCATAAGACTCCATGAAGCCACGTTACAAAAGTGTTCCAAGTTGACTTTTGTGACATCCATGATGCTCCTCTGAAGTATTCAGCTTGATCTTTTAGGAATGGAGTTTTATCTGAAAAGGATAACCAGAAACTGTAATTCTAGGTATGACTCAGCAATCAAAACCCCTCAATGTTAGATGCCAACTTTGAGCTCTCTTCTAAATAGAGCTAGAACCAACTACTTGAACTCAAACTGAATTTACTATTGCATTTCTTAACTAGAACAAACATTGAGATATTTTATATATGCTACTTTTAAATCAGTTGCTCTGTAGTCAGTACTCATTGATCAAGTTGGATTGTAAACTGGCTGCAGGGTAGAGGTCAGAGAGTAGTGGTCAATGGGACAGAGTCTAGTTGGAGGCCTGTAT
>JAOXOE010032204.1:0-11246 GCA_028565055.1 Phoeniculus purpureus
CCTGTTCCAGTGCCCAACCACTCTCTCAGCAAAGAACTTCTTCCTAAGATCCAATCTAAACCTCCCCTGACGCAACTGGAGGCCATTTCCCCTCGTCCTAGCATTAGGAATTTCGGAGAAAACACCAGGACCAGCCTCGCTACAACCTCCTTTGAGGTAGCTGTAGAGAGCAAGAAGGTCTGTTCTAAGCCTCTCCTCTCTAGACTAAAAAACCCCAGTTCCCTCAGCTGCTCTCTATAGGGCTGGGCCCTCTCTCCAGCCTCATTGCCCTTCTCTGGCCCTGCTCCAGCCCCTCAACGTCCTTCTGATCCTGTGGCACCCAAAACTGGCCCCAGTACTCAAGGTGCAGTCTCATGAGGGCAGAGTACAAGGGCAGGAGTATTACAAGATCCCATTTGGTTCTGTAGAGCTGTTGTCTGGCTCTTCTCAGAGGCACCAGCAAGCAAAGTAGCTCAATGGCTTTGGAGAGCTCATGCAACTTCTGTTCCCTGGGGAGAAAGGGTTAAACCTGGGTCTTGTACAGCACTGGAGCTACTGCTCGTTCTCTTGACATCTCATTAAAAATTAAGATTATAACCCAGCAGCTACCAGTCACAGTGAATGAAATGTGGTTATTTTCTTAGTGAGGAGCTGATACAACCCACCCCCATCTCTTGCTTGGCAAACAGGCTGTAGTCAACTGCAAAGATGATTTTTATTACCTTGGTAAGAAAGGAAGGAAGGAAGAACCCCCTGACTGTTCCAAGTGAATTTTCCCTTTCTGTCATCAGAGCCTGATGTGTTCAGTTCAAATAATCTCTGCTAAGTGCCTGGCTTGATGCATATACGCAAATGAGCTCAGGATCTCTTAATCAGCAGTTTGGAGGGAGCAGGGTCTTGCTGCCAGACAAGGCAACACAAAGTAATGTGTTTTATTCCTTTGCATTTCAGGAAGGAAGGTGCTGGATGCACCAGCCTCTCTGAATGCACTTCCTGTAGTTACTCCAGGCTGGTTGTTGACATAGGGACCCTTAGCCTGTATCTCAGAATAGCCTTAAAAGAGCATCTTTTTCAAGCAGGTGCCTCTTCTCTGTGTAGTCAGTTGTTCTGAGCCCGTTCTGATGGAGTGGGGAAGCCCCTCTTCAGTAACAGAAGAGTTATAAGGGTGTTTGTAGTTTACAGGTTCTGTTTATGAACCAGCTGCTGAATCACTTGGAGATTGCTTTGACTATTCCACATCAATATGCGAAGGACCTTCTTCCCAGTGAGGGTGATGGAGCACTGGAAGGGGCTGCCCAGGGGGGTTGCGGAGTCTCCACAACCAGCATGCTGGTGGCTACGCGGTAACGCAGGTCAATGTTCTCTCCATTTGTGAAGCAGAGAGCATCATGAAGCCTAAAAATCCAACATAAACGTAGAATGCTCATCCCTTCAACCCAGATATTTTGTTCCCTCAAAATAACACTTGGAAATACTTAATTTTCACCTTTTTTGTTGTAATGAAGCACATGAGAGCTCTACTTTGACAGCATTTTATTTAGGAGTTAAAGCTATCAAAGCCTAGGAGAGCTCTGATGCTGATTAGGGGTTTTTTTGAGTTTTTCCTCCATGCAAGAGATTATTACACTTGCAAAAAGGCTCCTGGCTGACTCACTAAACAGTGTTTAAATGCTCAGGAAATGCTTCGGTGGCAAAGGCTCACTGGATTTAGATTTCAGCTTCACAAAACCGTATCTCTTCCGTTCAGCTCCCATAATCAACCCATTGTGTTGAAAACAACGGTGGAGTTTCCTGAGCAGGAGGCAAGCCAGGGATCCTGGTGATGCTGAGGAAGAGCTGCAGCTGGTAGATGATGGCGAATAGTGTGAGTCCTGTAGTGTGGGCTCCTGTAGTGTACGGCCTGTGCCTTGTCAAGGAAATGTGGTTGTTGGTGCTTGATACCATATATTGATAGTAAAAGTGAGTGATGCTTAAGAGTTTGTGTCCTCCGACTTAGACCTGGCTCTACTATCTTCTCAAAAACTATGGGAAAGGTAGGTAGAGATGGGCTTTATTCTGAGAAATGTCCTCCAGGAGCAGGAATAGGGAGAGCAACAGACGGTGGTGGGGAATATCTGTCCTCGTGGAGGCTGGTGGGACTGCTGGAAATTAAAATAAGAAAGAGCTGGTTCAGAATTCCAGAATGGTTGAGGCTGGAAAAGCCCTCTGAGCTCATCCAGCCCAGCAACTAACATCATCCCAGCGGCCACACCAGGGCACTAAGGGCCACAGCCAGGCTGCCCTTCAACACCTCCAGGGATGGGGGCTCCACCTCTGCCCTGGTCAGCCCAGTCCAGGCTCTGATCAACCTTTCCCTGAGGAAGGGCTTCCTGACATCCACCCTAACCCTCCCCTCGTGCAGCTTCAGGCTCTGCCCTCTCATCCTGGTGCTGGTTGCCTGAGAGAAAAGCCTGACCCCCACCTGACTCCAGCCTCCCTTCAGGGAGTTGGAGAGAGGGAGAAGGTGCCCCCCAAGTCTCCTCTTCTCCAGGCTCAACACCCCCAGCTCCCTCAGCCTGTCCTCATCAGCCTTTCCCTCCAGTCCCTTCCCCAGCATTGTTGCTCCTCCGGACCCACCCCAGCACAGGGGTGCAGACGGGGCTCCGTCTTCCCTCTACTTGCGGAGGGGGGAGACGGGACAGGAGGGGACGTGAGGGCTTTCCATGGCCGTGGCCCAGTTGCCCTCCCAGAGACGGGGGCTGGACAGTGGCTGCCCTCCACTCTGGGCCCCTGTTCTCCCTGGGGTTGGCAGCCCAAGAAAGCAGGCCCCAACCAGGCCCTGGCCCGGCTCCGACCAGGCCCCGGCCCCCAACTAGGCCCCGGCCCTGTCCCAGCTCCGACCAGGCCCCAACCCTGTCCCGACCCCGACCGGCCCAGCTCCGAGCTGGCACCAGAGAAGCAAGAACTTAGTGCCGATTCCCTCTGCATGGGGCAACCATCCAGCGACCCGTGGTGAGGTGAAGAATACTCCCCTTTCCCCTGTAGGTGAAGCAGGAGGAGAGGGAGATGGGCAAGAGGGGAATGGAACTCCCCTTGCAGTTTTTTCCCCCTTGAAATACGTTCTGCTCTTTAATTTAAAATGAGAGTTGTGCAAAACTGAGTTTCTTTTGAGGTTTCTTGCAAGTTGTAGCTTTGAGAACAGCTGTAGTGGGGACTGGGGAGCCACCTAAAGGGGACAGCTGTTGCCATTTCCTTTGGAGACAATTTCATATCTGTGGGATGAAGCCATTTCACAGAATCACAGAACATCAGGGATTGGAAGGGACCTCAAAAGATCGTCCAGTCCAATCCCCCCGCCACAGCAGGATCCCCTAGATCCAGTCGCACAGGAACATGGCCAGGTGGGATACAATCCTGTGCTGTAGGTAAAACAGTCTCAGTTTCCCTGTTCACTGGTTTTCAGTGCAACTCTCAGGTATTTAAAAACCGAGTAGCTAGAGTGCTTGAGGCCATGGTCTAGGGGTTAGGGAGATGGGATGAGGGCTGGACTTGATGATCCTGGAGTTCCTTTCCAGCCGTGATGATTCTATGATTTATGTGAAAGCTTTAAAAAATGGTGTTGTTGGAAGCTGGAATTTCTGAAGGCTTTGAGTGGGTAGGTGCTGCTGGCTTGATGTGAAGTAGACAGAAGTCACAACATTGAGGTTTTTTTACCCGGTCACCTCTTCTTTCTACCCCAGAGTGATTCAAAGCACTCAGTGGGCACATGGGAGGTAGATGTCCTGCTTGAGTGCTACCCAACGTGAGCAGCTCCCACAGAAGGAGGTGGGAACAGGCGCAGTACTGAGTACTTTTGCTGGGATTGTGGGCGAAGAGAAGAAGGAAGATTTGATCCAGCCTCCCACACGGGTGCTGGCGAGCCCACCCCAGCTCACTTAGGCACACAAGCGTGACAGGGATTTAAAAAACCCAAGCAAACCCAACCCAAATGCAGTTCTGGAGGTTGTGTGACAGGTGTTTGGTATAAGAAACCTCTCTGGTGTTTTGGCTTTTTGCCCTCTGCATGCCCACATGAGTTCAGGGATGCTTTAGCGATGGGTTGGCAAGTAGAAGATCAGAGTTTTCTAAGTGAAAAAAATTTAAGGGTTTTTTTTCCCTGTCTTTGTTTTCAGCAGCAAAGGATGGATTTGTAGGTGTCTAAAAATATGGAGTCATGTTGGTGTTGGAGTGTTCCTTAACTTGTGCAAGTTGTTCTCCTAAACTTTGCCTGACTGAAGGGATAAGTTGAACAGCGACAGTAAATAGAGTAATATTTTGATTGCTACGAAACCCTTCCTTTCTTCTTGATGTCTAATTAGCGTAGCTCTGAATGTCAAATATTTATCCGCTCTTACCCAGCGCTGTGCTCACTTCAGTGGGGCTCCATCTGGCTCTGCCTTCCCCGAAGCCTGTTCCTCTCTGAACCAGCTTCCCCATATCCAGCACTGGTGCTGGATCCCACCTGTTGCCCATCTTCCCTCCAGCAAGTCTGGGTGGTGAAGAGTGCTGTGCAGAAGCACAGACGAGCCAGGCTGTGACTCCTTTATCGTTGCGGTGTGCAGGCTGAGAAATGTCAAACCAAGTCCTTTCTGAAAGCTGCTGATTGCTTGTGCCTGGTGCATATTTGTTAAATGAAGCCTTAATGTGCCTGTGGACCAGGAGCGCGGAGTTCCTCAGCATATTTCCCACAGCAAAACTGGTGACAGCATGTGGTGTAGAAACCTGTTAGTATCTTCAGAGGGCAGTAGCAGCTGAAAGACTTGAACAGAAGCAGGAGGGGGTTCCTCTGCTTTTGGCTGCTTCATCTTGAGCCCAGAGAAGGGTAATGGGGCTGGTCAGAGGGCTGGAGAACAGGCCCTGTGGAGAATGGCTGAGGGAACTGGGTTTACTTAGTCTAGAGAAGAGGAGGCTGAGAGGATAGCTTCTTGCTCTCTACAGCTACCTGAAAGGAGGTTGCAGCGAGGGTGGTGCTAGCCTCAAGTTGCATCAGGGGAGGTTTAGATTGGATCTTAGGAAGAAGTTCTTTGCTGAGAGAGTGGTTGAGCACTGAAACAGGCTGCCCAGGGTGGTGATGAAGTCCTCATCTCTGGAGGTGTTTAAAAAGCGAGTAGCTAGAGCACTTGAGGCCGTGGTGTATGTGTTAGGGAGCTGTTGGACTGAGGGCTGGACTTGATGATCCTGACAGTCTTTTCTAGCCAGGATGATTCCATATTATAACCTAAACCCTTTCCGTTAGAAAAGGCTTAGCTCTTGGCCAAAATGTCAGGGGCTTTAGGGTGGTTGGTGTCTTTCTTGTATCTGAGATATGTTGATAGTGCAAAAATGGATTGTATTTCTTCCTCTGTTTGCTGTTACGGAGTTCCCCAAACTCTAGCTCCACAAAGCATCTTCCATATGTGTTCTGTGTGCCCCATAGCTAGCTATGAAACCTCTGAAGCTACAGTGTTCAAAACCTGTATTGAACAGGTGTCACATTGGAGTTTTTAGTTTTCAAGATTTGTTTTTCAAGATGTATTTGGTACTTTGGATTATTTAATGGTTGCACTGGGCCTCCTTGGGAAAGGGCTGTGTGGGTAGAGCTTTTGACATGGGTGGTAGCGAGAGAACAAGGGGAAAGGGTTCCAGACTTGAAGAGGGGAGATTGAGGTTGGACATGAGGAACAAAGTCTTTGCTGTGAGGGTGGGGAGATGCTGGAACAGGTTGCCCAGGGAAGCTGTGGCTGCCCCATCCCTGGAAGTGTTGAAGGGCAGGTTGTCTGCCCTGAGTAACCTGCTCTAGTGAAGGTGTCACTGCCTGTGCAGGAGGGTAGGAGCTGGATGATCTTTCAGGTCCCTTCCAACCCTGGCCATTCTATGATTCTACAGCCCTTTCTTTGTGATTTAGGTTTATTTGTCATCAGCTGTGTTGCACTGAGTTGGAGATGGGGATGGAAACTGGGGATTTCTGTTAGCTTGGGGAGACCAAAAGCATTTGGGCAGTGGGGGGGGAGATGGGATTCATCCTGGGAGGCTCTAGGGGCTGAAATGGTTTCAGCTGTTAAAGAGTTGAGTGAACATTCATCTAAGTCCCAAGTGGATGGCTGAGCTGACTTTCCCCTGTTCATTTCTTTCAGGTACTGGAAATTTGACTGAGGTCTATGTATCATGCACTGGAGAAGGTAGCAGTTACTTTACTACTAATTTTGATTTCTTGGGGATAATAATTTATCTTCTTAATGTCATCAATTTACCTTCTTTCTTAATGCTGTTGCACTGAGTGTTCAAATCTTTGTGTTGGTTGTGCCTTGGGGTAAAGAAACTCATTTCTCAAGGAATCTGCCCCTTAGGTTCTCAGTAAACTGACAGTTGGGTTGTTTAAATTCTGTTTAGGCTCATTTTTCTTATCAAGAGATTTTCTGCCTGGGTGTTTAAGCATTGGATGGTTGACTCTATATCTGAATTAGCCAAGCAAACCTGTGGTGCTTCTGAAACTCTAATTTTCTTATTGGAGTCTCAGCTTGAATGTCCAAAGGAATCAGCCTTGTTAGCTGGGGTTTGTCCTGTGTGTCGTGAAAAAGTGTTGTGGTTTGGGGCTTTTGTCATGTGTTTGCTTGCTTTTGCTTTCCGGAACAGCATCACATAGGAAGCACAGGTTTGAATGTGAAATGATTTGCTCTTTGGAGGGTCCAGCTGTGGTGGAGGCAAGAAGAGAAGGCTGTGCCATCCTGGCTGTGCTTTCCTCAGCATCCCTGCCGGGTTGCTTTAGCCCTGTGCCAGCCTGCTCTGCCAACCTTAGCTTCCATGGAGCTGATCTCCATGGATGAAATTGCTATCAAAGAAAAACCAGCTTTCATGTCTGTAATTATGTTCTGTTATCTCCAAAGAAGAACAGAAACTTTCCAGAGCTTGCAGTGAAATATTTAAAAAATAGATGTGGGCTTCCTTCTCAGTTTCAGACATCATTGCCCTCTCCATTCAGAGAGATGTCTGTTAGGAAAACATTTAAATTCTTCATTTTCCTTCTCCTTGAAGTAACTCAGAAGTTCCTCCTTAGTCCTGGGTGGAGTTTACAATGAAAACTACTTGATGTACAGCAGTAATTGAAACTTTATTCTTGTTCAGCCTGAGCCTTCTGACATTTTCAGAGCTCTCTTTGGGTGAGGTTTTCCGAGACACTATGATAAATTTTTGTGATCTATCACTTTGCAGTGGTCTGAAGGGAGAAGCTTATTTCTTAATGTAACAGATAACTTTGAATAATGAACTCCTCATCCTTTTGGACAGAACTCCTAAATTAGCCTCCAAGCCCTTTTCTCCGATGAAATCTTGTTTCCCTGTAGGCAAAAGGAGATGCTGTGGCCCATTTGGTTTAGAAAGTGTTTTTGAGCTGCTGATGAAAAGTATTTCCGAAGAGTTGGGCAACCTTGATTAATTGAGCCTGAATAAGAAGTGTAGGATCAAATCTGAGGATATTATTTTTAGGCTGGAGACTTGTGTTCTGCATTCCAAATCCTTAAATGCCAGCTTGATGGCAAGTGTGCGAGACTGGAGTAGACAGCTCTGTGCATACTGGGAATGGCTTGCAAATGCTGACACCACAGTAGGCAGAAGAATGGAAATTGCTTTGTGTTTACTGAGCAACCTAACTATTGGGTAAACACATCTCATTAGCAGGAAAATGTGCTTGGAATTTGTATTCCAGTGCCTCAGTTCTGAGGTAACTGGGGTGGCACTCTGCAGTGAAGTGGTATTTAAACAAAGGCTAAGTGTGGGTACGTGCTGGGTTGAATGCAAGTTCAGCAATGGGGGGAAATGTTTGGGTCTGATAATTGTGTTGTAGGGAAGGGGGAGTCAGAATAAACAATCTGAGATGTCTTGAGCAAAGAGCTTGGCCAAACTTTGTGGGTTTGCTGCAAGAGTGCTCATGGCCGGCAGCACAACCTGGAGATCCAGCACAGTGCTTTCAAAGAACCAAGCACACCATCCTTTTTTAGGGCTCACACTCACTGCTCTGTGTGATAAAAGTACATTTATGGGGGCTGCAAATCCAGGCTTTATCCATGGTTTTGTCTCTAACAGAGGGCAGGATTTTCCTAGTCCCCAAAGCAGCATGTGATGCTTGCTGAGCCATGAAGAGGTCCGTGCTCAGCTGCGAGGAGAGGTCCTTGCTAGGAGTTGTAGAAGCCCAGTTTGGGCTTTTCCTTCTGGTCTGCTGAACTCAAGCTGGCTGTTGTTTACCTCAGCGACTCAGTAAATACAGATCTGAAAGGAAACGCTTGTGCATTGTAATAGTATAATTACAAAATTCTACTTTATTACCTGTCAAGCTAATTAAAACAGCTACAGGCTAACGGGTATCTTTAGAAAGCTTGTAGCAGCTGTGCATTGTATTCAACAGCCAGGCGGAGTGTGATTTTAATTAGGAGTATTAGCAGCACACACGGTGTACAGTGAGGCTGGAGAAGTGTCCTCTCCTGCCCAGGAACAGCAGATGTGCTGGGTAGGAGCTCTAGGAAAGGAAATGGTAGTGAATCATAGAATCACAGAACACTAGGGATTGGAAGGGACCTCAAAAGATCGTCCAGTCCAATCCCCTATATCTAGTTGCACAGGAACACTGTCGGGCGGGTTTTAAAATGTCTCCAGAGAAGGAGACTCCACAACCCCCCTGGGCAGCCCCTTCCAGGGCTCTGGCACCCTCATTTGGAAGAAGGTCCTTCTGAAATTGATGTGGAACCTCCTCTGTTCCAGCTGACACCCATTTCCCCTTGTTCTATCATTGGGTGCTAACGAGCAGAGCCTGGCTCTGTCCTCCTGACACCCACCCTGTCTGTATTTATCAACATTAATGGGGTGATCCCTCAGTCTCCTTTTCTCCAAGCTCAAGAGCCCCAGCTCCCTCAGCCTTTCCTCAGCAGGGAGATGTTCCACTCCCTTAATCATCTTTGTGACTCCCTGCTGGACTCTCTCCGGCACTTCTGTGTCCTTCTTGAACTGAGGAGCCCAGAACTGGACACACTATCCCAGAGGAGGTTATCTACATTTTTAACTGGGAGGTGCAGCTAGGGGGTTAACACCTTCTGCCCCCTGATGAGTTAGGTTACACAACTAGTGTAGCACTCTTACCTTCAGGCATGGCTTTCTGAGCACTGTGCAGAGCCCATCGCTGTCCTTACTGTAATAGTCAACTAACCCGTTCAGAGTTTGGAAAGTTACCCTTTTGGTTAGGAAAAAGTCTCCTTGATCCAGCCTTCTGATCCTGTAGTGCTTCACAGCCGCGCCATCCCAAACTGAAACGATGAAAGGTGTTACGTTCCCAAGGACTGCAGCAGTGGTACCTTACAGCTCATGACCCAACCATGCAGGTGTTTATGGGGACCTTAGATCGGTTTAGTTTCAGAGATGACAGCTGTAACAAATACAGTGTAGACGGCTTGACTAGATAGTTCCAGTCTTAGATAGCTCTGGGCTTTCAGTCTTTACCCAGGTTTGGCGATGTTCACCATAAGAACTGATGCAACTCATCTTCTGAAAGGCAGCTCCTGTTTTTCATCTTTTAGGACACTAAAACCAGCCAGAAACACCCAACTCACTGCAGTAATTTAATCAGCTTCAGTATTGCGTTCCTCAGCGCTAACACTCCGGAGAGCTGCCCGGCTGTCAAAGACATCTAAGATCATCAAGTGCAGCCATTACCCTGTCTCTAAGCACCACGATCACGTCTTTTAAATGCCCCCAGGGCAGGTACCCCCACACGCCTGGACAGCCTGTTCCAGGGCTTGAAATGTAATAACCAAGTCTTCTAATCTCAGGAAACCCAAACATGCTTGCTCAGCTTTCACTAGTGTGCTTTGAGTCCAGTATCACAGAATGGTTGGAGTGGGAAGGTCACTGGGTCTAACCTCCCTTGTTCAGAGGGAGTGGTGTCCCTGCCCATGACAGGAGGTTGCAACTAGATCATCTCTGACCTTCCGACCTAAGCCGTTCTATGACTCTATGAGAACAAGTTCTGAGGGGGAGGAGGATGTCCTAGTTGCCATCCTAGTCCTCATTACCCAACATCAAGGGATCTGGAGAACAGGTCTGATGAAGAGAGGCTAAGGGATATGGGACTGTTCAGCCTGTGAGAGGAGACCTCACCACTCTCTACAACTACCTGAAGGGAGGTTGTAGTGAGGTGGTTGTTGGGCTCTTCTCCCTAGCAACCAGTGGTAAGACAACAGGAAATGGGGTCAAGTTGTGCCAGGGGAGGTTCAGGTTTGATCTTAGGAGAAACTTCTTTCCAGAAAGAGTGGGGAGGCCTTGGAACAGGCTGCCCAGGGAGGGGATGGAGGCACCGTCCCTGGAGGGGTTCAACAAATGGGCAGACGGGGTGTTTCAGAAGACGGGTTCAGGTTGGAGATTGTAGGGCAGATGGTTGGACTGTACGATCTTGAAGGTCTTTTCCAACACTGATGATTCTATTACTACATCTTTCCAACAGTCCAGGTGTCTTCCACACACATTGATTTGGGAGATGACCACTGTCCCCTCCTTAGTCCTTCACACAAGACAAAAAAGAACACAAAAGCAAAAGGGAGGCACAGGAGAAAGGCCTTCTGCTGTCTACTCTAGAATACCTGTTAGTAGCCACAGTTTGGCCACACTGGCTACTCTGAGTTGGTACTCTTTAAGAGTAACGTGAAACTCCCCTCCTGGGGAGGAGACTGAGGGGTGACCTCATTAAGGTCTATAAATATGTGAAGGGTGAGTGTCAGGATGGATGGAGCCAGGCTCTGCTCACTGGCATCTAGTGACAGGACAGGGGGCAATGGGTGTCAGCTGGAACATGGGAGGTTCCATATCAATATCAGAAGGAACTTCTTCATGATGAGGGTGACAGAGCACTGGAAGGGGCTGCCCAGGGGAGTTGTGAAGTCTCCTTCTCTGGAAATGTTTAAAATCCACCTGGATATGTTCCTGTGTGACTTGGTCTAGGTGATGCTGCTGTGACAGGGGGATTGGACTGGATGATCCTTCGGGGTCCCTTCCAATCTCTGATGTTCTGTATATGTGTGTGTGAGTGCTCTTGGTTAAGTAATGTAATGGAAATATTTTTCAAATGTAGAACCAGCTGCACTCTGATAGATTTGAAAATCTAATCACCTCATATTAGAGCTGATGGATTCTAGATTCATAGAATCATAGACTTATTAGGGATTGGAAGGGACCTCGAAAGATCATCTAGTCCAATCCCCCTGCCACGGCAGGATCACCTAGACCAAGTCGCA
>JAOXOE010032205.1:0-11245 GCA_028565055.1 Phoeniculus purpureus
AGCGGACCCGCTGAGGCCCCTTCGCTACCCGCCCCCCACCCCCTCCCCAGCAGGTGGCGGGGGGAGGAGAAACACGAGGCTGAAAGCCCCGTGCCCGGGCTGCCTGTGCAGCGGGAAAAAAGAGGAGGACCGCCCTCCCTGGTCTTTTATACTGTCCTGACCACGGGACTCTGGGAAAGGTCACTTCCCCTGGGACAGTTCCGGGGGGGGGGGGGGAAAGGCCTCTTAAAGCAACAGGATGTTTTCTTTTCTTCATAAAAGCACACACCTCTAAGTCTGAAAATTCTGATAATTTTTAAACCACAATAGCAGGTGAAGCCATCTACGCCTTATAATCAGAAGACTATTGTTTCCTTGCCCACATTAGTCGCACTGAGACAGGCTTCAAACTCAGATCTGGGTGGAGAAGAGTACTCAACTCACATGACCCTCTTGGTGATAGCCCTTGTGCCAGCAGCCAGTTGTAAGCCACAATGATTCAGTAAATGTTTCACCCAGGAATGGTTCTTGTAGCATAGCACTGAGGAACCTCACATCGACAGCATGGCCAAGCCTTTAGCCTGGTTTGAATTTGCAGGCTGTGTGTTGTGGGGATATTTCACACCAGGCTTTTCTGCCCAAACAGAAAGAAGAGCAGTATTAATGACCACAGTCCCATCTATCTTGCCTGGTCTCATTAAAATAAGCTAGCAAAGAAGAATCCAACTATTCAGGCGAGTTCTATTTTCCATAAAGCCCATCATCAATTAGCCTGATGAATGAGAGAGAGCCAGCTGTCTGGAAGAGACTAAAAACACAGCAATCAAGGGAAAGAAAGAAAACAAACAAGCAAACCACGGTAGCCCAACTTCCCCAGGCAGCAGCCCAACTCTCTTTTAGCATGACTCTTCTCTTTTCTTTGGAGGCCTCAACAACAAGTACTGAGGAATAAAAGCAACTGCCCCCATTGCAGATGAATGTCAGCTTTTCAGACAAACCCCAGAATTTCTTACTTCCTGCCTGAACCCCAGGACAGCCATCATAACCCAGCAGCCTCCTAGGTCTGCCCCTGGACCAGAGAGCATGAGGACACTGACCAAACACCAGCACAACAACCTTGGCAGAAGCAGTCAGGCCATGCCATCACCAATTGATGAAAATTAGGAAGATGGAGCTCTGGCAACTCCTGTGCCAGCAGGCATTACTCTTGCAGAGAGAACTGAAGATATTATTCTAAAAGCTAATTTGAAGCAGCAGCTGTCCCACCTGTCCTTTGCAGGAAGCATAAATGAGCATGGATGGTTTTGACCTTCAGTCAGCTGCTCATGTCTACAAACTCATCTTTAGGTCATAGAACCATAGAATGGTTTAGGTTGGAAGGGACCTTAAAGATCATCTAGTTCCAAGCGCCCTGCCATGGGCAGGGACATTTCCTGCTAGACCAGGTTGCTCAAGGCCCCATCCAGCCTGGCATTGAACACTTCCATGGAGAGAAGACTTTGGAAGAAACATGAAGAAACATGAAACATCTTTGTAGGGAAATGAAGGCAAGTTTCTCAGTCCAATACATCCCCATCCTCTGAAATTTAAGACCTGCATATGCCATGTCATGAAGCACTTGGCTTTGTGGTGTCACATGTTTGGGACCACCCTGGGCCCCAGCAGAGCACAGGGCTGCAGCCCAACTATTCCACCAGCAAATTTGTGCCTGTAGGAGCTGAGCTTGCCCCAGGAATTTGGGCAGTCATTGCTTTACCTCAACCTAAGTCCCAGTCCTAGGATACATAGCAAGCTGTCAAGGAGCCTCCAGAGTCTGCAGACACAACCTGTACTTTCTTAAGTCTGGAGTCTCCCTTGAAGCCTTCCAGAAGAACTGTTACGACACCTCTGCTTCGCCCAGACTTTCAGGAAGAGGGCTTGCCAGCTGCCAGCTCTCCAACACTGGTCAAATTGCATTGCTTCCTCCCTCTGCCTCTAACCCTACATCTTCTCTGGTGCATTCACACCCCACAAGCTGCAGCATCATCAGGGCAAAGTATGGGGCAGCTTGCAGCATGGGGCACAGGGAAGTCCTTTGGCCCTGCCAGCAAACGGTAGCCTGTGGTGCTCACACAGCTCACTGCTTTCTTCCCCCAGCCTAGCAGTACCCTCAAATCACACCTGCTCTTGTTTTTTTTTCTCACCTCCCCAAATGCCTTTTAAAGCCAAGCAGGCTGCCTCCGAGGGGATTTACCATCCAGCACTGTGAGGTCAACAGCTTGACTTCCCAGCCACTTGTGGCTTTCAGGATGCTCTGTAGCTTTTGCAGGCACCACAGTGCAACAGCTCAGGGCTCTGGGTTTCCTAATTGCCCCTTGACTCAGAACTGCATTAGTGACCTGAGCTGACCACAAATACAAGCTGCTGAGTTTAAGAGCTCATGTCCATAAAGAACTTCAAGACATTCTAATCTAGTTTCCTTCCCTTGCTTCCCCTAGGTTTTAGATGACATCTAACTGACTCTATATATCTTCTCACTCACCTCTTTTCTTCAGACCCTCCTTTGGTCCATTTGTAATCTGTTTGTATGTCTTTTGGGAGATATTTGAGTGACTGTTTCATTGTGATGTCCAGGCTTGTTTGGGTTCATGTCCTTGGACAGTCTCCAAAGGACTTTATCCAAGGAACTTAATTAGTCACCATTAATAAAGCGTATAAAAAGCTGTTTAAGAGAAAAACAAATCATAAACCCAAGTATTTTGACAAGGCCACTAGCTTGCAAATATGTGTGAGACAGAAAAATGTTAACAAACCATCCTGAGCCAGAAACACTTGAAAAAATTGCCAAAGAAATTAAGATGTTGGCATCCTTCTAAGTTCCCGGCAGCAATGCTGGCATGATAGAGCAGCTGCATGCTCCCTGCACCATCGCTCTCTTGAGCTGGGACATGTACAAGGACCTTAGGGGTGGCAAGCACATATATATCCCCTACATGCATGGTTCATAAGCCATGGATGCTGCAACAGCTCAATCCAGAGAGCATCTGTCCAAAAAAATTACTACCTGAACATGCTCTTGAGTGAACTGTTTGGGAAAGGCTGCCTTCTCTTTTTTGCCTGCACTTGAAATGTCCTCTAGCCACAACAGCTGTATGGCCAAACTCTAGCAATGGTGTTTGTTGAGCATGCAGATTGGAACCAGAGCTTCAATTCCCAGTTGCCTACATGATGTCTGTGATATTGGAAACTTTGTTGGGAACCAGCAGGTTTCTCTTACAGGAACAGAGCAGCAGCAAAGTGCCACAAGTTTCAATTCAAAGCAACATCTACTTGGAACCAACTGGTGTGCAAAGTCCAGCCCCATATCCAGATGGGACCAAATCACCAGTGCTTCTTCCTGACTGTAATGAGAACAGCTGAGCAGTTGCTGCATGGTGGCTTAACCCCAGGTACCAGTATAGGTTGGGGACTGACCTGTTGGAGAACAGTGTAGAAGAAAGAGACCTGGGGCTCCTAGTGGACAGCAGGATGACCAGGAGCCAGCAATGTGCCCTTGTGGCCAAAAGGGCCAATGGCATCCTGAGGTAGATCAGAAAGGGGGTGGTTAGCAGATCGAGAGAGTTTCTTCTTCTCTGCTCTGCACTGGTGAGACCACATCTGGAGTACTGTGTCCAGTTCTGGGCCACTCAGTTCCAGAAGGACACAGAGCTGCTGGAGAGAGTCCAGTGCAGAGCAACGAGTATAATGAAGGAAGTGGAGCACCTCCCTTATGAGGAAAGGCAGAGGGAGCTGCGTCTCTTCAGCTTGGAGGAGACTGAAGGGTGACCTCATTAATGTCTATAAATATGTGAGAGGTGGGTGTCAGGAGGGTGGAACCAGGCTCTTCTCAATGTCATCTAGTGATAGGACAAGGGGCAATGGTTGTAAGCTGGAACATAGGAGGTTCCATATAAATGTGAGAAGGAACTTCTTCCCGGTGAGGGTGACAGAGCACTGGAACGGGCTGCCCAGGGGGGTTGTGGAGTCTCCTTCTCTAAAGACGTTTAAAACCCGCCTGGACATGTTCCTGCGCGACTTGATTTAGGGGACCTGTGTTCCAGTTCTAGCTTAGTACCTTTAAAATATTCAGTGTGAATCAGGCCACCGGCACAGAAAGTTGCGATGCGTAGCACAGTTTAAGGAAGCCAAGACTGCAGCCCTGAAGCAGGTAGCACTGGGCAAGTGATCAGTAGGTACTGTTGCAGGAGTACAGGGAAAGCATCACAGGCTTCCAGATGTTGAGCAGAACATCTACTGCTCATCAGATCATAGAATCACAGAAAGTTAGGGGTTGGAGGGGACCTCTCAAGATCATTGAGTCCAACATCCCTGCCAGAGTAGGATTACCTAGGGCACATCACACCGGAACATGTACAGGCAGGTTTTGAAAGTATCCAGAGAAGGAGACTCCACGACCTCTCAGGGCAGCCTGTTCCAGTGCTCCATCAGCCTCATACTAAAGAAGCTTCTTCTCTTGTTGAGGTAGAACCTGTTCTACCTGTTCTATAAGCTAGAACCTGCTCTGTTCTAGCTTATACCTATTATTTCTTGTCCTGTGACTGGGCACCACCAAAAAGAGACTGGCCCCTTCCTCTTGACACCTACTCTCAGATATTGATAGACATTAAGAAGATCCCCTCTCAGCTTTCTTTTCATAAGGCTAAACAGCCCCAGTTCTCTCAGCCTTTCTTCATAGGAGAGATGTTCAAATCCCTTAGTTATTCTCTTAACTCTCCATTGGACTCTCTCCAGTAGTTCCCTGTATCTCTTTAATTGGGGAGCCCAAAACTGGATAGTCTCACCACAGCAGAGTGGTTGGGGAGGAGAACCTCCCTAGCAAGCAAATTGCTATGGGATTTTTTGGACATTTTCCATTATGAGACATTACCCACCCCTACCCCTTTGTCCAGAAGATCCCAACACTTTGTTTCGTATCTTCACCACCAGTCACAATGGACCACTCTGTGGCTTCATGGAAGTGTGGTGACTCTGGTCCCACCACACTCACAACCCTAGACACACAGCACTGCACTCACTCCACAACAGAGCGCTGGGAGAAAAGACCCCCAAAGGTGAGCACAAGTGCACACTAAACTTCTGGCTCTTAGACACCTGATTTAATATGAATAAATAAATGAGCCTGAAGCTCCAGAACGCTTGTGTGACAGCAAGTGCTCTGCAGAGGACGCTGATGAAGCTGCTGTTTGCTACTTGAGGAAACAGCACTTAGGGTAAGATTTTAAACCTGAGCAGCATGCAAATGGCAGTGGGACGGGAAGAGGCAGTTCTGAGCAACACCTTAACTGGCTCCTTGTCTTCTAGTACAATCCAGGCACACAAGGGTCAAAACCCAGGAGGCAGGAGTGGGTCTCTCCATTTTCTGTCCCAGCAGACCATCTGGAATAGACCTTTACATTGAGAAGTTCACAAGAAACCATAAGTAAAGCAGAGTTCCCCGAGACAGGTAGGTGAGTAGATCTCAGGACAGGTATTTGAGGAGGTGCAGGAGAGACAGGGGAGGTCTGGAAGCAGATTTGACTTCAAAGCAGACAGCAAGCAGAGGAAGATTTCCATTCACAGGCAGGGAAGTGTATCCACCCCAACAGTTTTCATTTGAGATCGTTTCATGGTGCATCTGTACGTACCTGCCGAAGCTCTAATGAAGAGCACCAGAACGCCACTTAATTCCTTGGCTCACTGTTCAGGCTGTAATTCTGTCGGTCTCGCCTCAGCTCAGCGTTCTCAGTGCTTTTAAGTGAAAACGGTCCAGACGATTTTAGCTTCGGTGCTCTTTTAATGGAACATGGCTCACGCAATCAAACCATCTTTCCAGCCCTTAGCAAAGATGTTGAGCCCAGCAGCCCAAGCCTGAGAGAGGGAGAAGCAGCAACCCTGAAGAGGATGGCATTATTTCAAGCCTGGTGCAAACCAGCAGCACTGGGAGGAGGAAGGCAGCAGACCAGCCCCCACTGCTGCCCCCTGTGCTGCTGCTCTTCCTCAGGACAACTCTCCTGCTCAGACAGGGAGCAATTGTTGCAGACGAGGTGGTGGTGGTGGGAAGAAGGCAGAAGCCTCAGACAACTGGAAGGGCAGAACCTACTCCCCCTCACTGTTCCTGGAACAAATAATTTCTGATTAAAAACATGGAAATGGGATCTTCTGCTGCCTTTCTTAAAACAGAATTTTCCTGAAGCGTTCTTCCTCCACTCATGGGTCACCCTGGCTGAGGGCTACGAAGTCAGAATTTGGCAGAGGCAACACCCCTGCCTGAGGCTTAAGTGTTTTGTGTTTTGGTCATCTCAGACAGAGGTGATTAGGACACTCCATGTCCATGTAGGAGGCATGGGATCTCCTCGCATCCTCCCCAGTGACACAGATGTCCACCAGTCTGAAAAGGAGAGGTGGCCAGAACCACTTCTCAGTAAAAAACAACACATAGAAGTAACCGTAGGTGGACACTGGGGTCAGGGACCAGCAGTGACAGGAGAGAGCCACAACCGCCCCTTTGACCTCACCTGCATGCACACGCAGTCTCTTACCTCAAACAGGAAAAGAGGATTAAAAATTCCTGCTAGCTGTGAGGTGAGCGTGTTGCTATGACCAGTGGTGAGAAGAACAGAGAGAGATCAGAAAAGCTGCACAAACACCCCAGAGCCATGTGTGCCAGACAACCTGCTCTGAGCCGCGACCCCTGGTGTGGAATAAAAAGCATCAGTACCATTACTGATAATGCCAATGTGCCAAAAGCCCTTTAGGACAGAGGCGGTGCAAGGGAAGAAGAGGACACAGAAAGGGTGATGCTGCAGCAGACCTTTGCTAAGGAGAGATCCCTTTTGCTGAGGATGCTTGGCTTGAGGTGGAGAGGTGGAATGGGAGAAGGAAGGCCACTGACTTGAGGAGTCAATGTTGCTTTAGCATTTGGGTTTGGCTCTTAAAAACCCTCATGCCATTCAAACTAAGCATCTATTCCCATAACCAGTCCTGACTCCAGCAGGGCTTTGCTCACTTGCTACCCAAGGACTTGCATGCCCCTTCCTGACTCCAGACATGGCTGTGACAGGTCCTTAGCAATAACCAGCCTTTCTGAGATTTAGGTCCATTTCTTGAAGTGGCTTGACAGTCCCAGCTACTGAAAGGCTGTACTGAAACGTGGAAACTGAGGAAGGTTGTTCCTCATGAGAGGGTTTGTCGAGAATTCCAGCAACACAGTCCATCACAGAGCAGAGGGGTTCGTTTTCCAAGGCAAGGAGGAGGAACAGAGGTAACGACAGCCCTGCAGTTCCATGGCTTCTTTGCATGCAAACGTGAGCGGTTTTCTCTAGAGAGCAGAGTGGTACCTCTGAACACTGATGCACTTTTCCCCACGTATTCACTGGGCCTCCAGCATTTTATTTTCCCTGTCTCCTGGAACTGTTCCTGGACAAGTCCCTTGCACCCTCCCTGTGCACAGTGCAGGGTGGAGCCTGTGGGGAGACATCGCAAGGTGAGGTACAGCACTATGATCCCCTCGCCTACTCCACAGCCCTTCCACTGTCAGGCATCCCTACTGAAGTCACCTCCTTGTTTTTAAAATCCCCATCTCCTCTCCTCATGAACAGCACAAATTGCCCAAGCATAGCTTTAGAAGAAAACTAACAGTGTCAGGATCAGTCCTTCCACAGACATGCTGCAAAATGTATGTTCTAACATGACCAAAATGTAATGGAAGGGAAACAGGATCAAAACAGTCATTTTAGAGAAGGTCTTGGTGGGATGCTGGCTTTATCTGATCAGCCTGCTTCATGGGATACTGAGCCTGAAGCCCCAGTTCCACCTAGCAGAGAGAACTCCTCTATCCCAGGTCATGAGTGGATGAGAAAGACAGTTGTTATGCTACCACCTACCCTTGCAATAGTACTATTTTGCTCCATAAAATCCACTGCGAATGTGATTTACATGACAAACATTCCCTGCAGGCTAAGCTCACATCACTGTGTGCTGTGCAGACTCAGGATGCACCAGCTCTTTTCCACACTGCCAGAAGAGGGAACAGGGAAGGAAATGTCTGAGCAGAAGGGAACCACTATCACCTGAACCTCCTGTGAAACTTCCTTGTCAGGAGCTGTGGTAGATTCCTCCCATTTCTCCAAGGAGTCTCTACTGATCCTGCAAGCTGCTGTGCATACGTTATCTCGAAGCTGTCTGAGTTCCTTTTTGGTCATCACTGCAAAAACAAGTGGATTTGGTCAATAATCTAAAGCAACTGAGGCTGAATAGCCATATCCTGCCTAGTTGGTATGGGTGTGAACTTCAGCTTCATCAGAAGCTGCCAGATTGTGCCCAACAAGAAAGCTCTGTTTATTTTACATCCAGTGGCCAAGGCATTATTCTCCTGGCAGCGTAGGATAATGTGGGTTGGGAAGGGTCCCCAGAGGAGTCTAGTCTAGCATCCCACTCCAAACAAGGTCAGCCGTGAGGTCGAGGTAGGGGTTTATCCAATTGGGTCTTAACAACCTATGTGAGTGCAGAGTATTTTATCAATACTCACTGTCAGGGGAGTATCCTGACTTGCACGATGAGTGATGGATGTATCCATCCCCGAGTGGCATGTATTAGACACTCTGTAGTGTCAGCAGCTGTGATATGAACGCACAACAAATACCATCTACAAACCATCCTTTATGCATGACTACTGACCCAGGTAGAGGTGACAAGGTAGAGAGTGAGGAGCTGGGGAAGGAGCAGTAGTGGGGGAAGGACAAATAGGCTGGGTGAAGCTGCCAGAGTTTGGGAACTGGGCAGAATGCTAAGAGTGACTAGAAAGCAAAAGAAGAAACATGAGCATTGGCTGGAAAGAGACACACACAAGGGAACAGGAGTGCACGAACACTCACTGGAGTTAGCATAGAGCAACATTCCCAACAGGGACTGATGGGCAAGGAGATGGGTGAAAAATAAGGAACGCTGAGGTTTATACAAGCTATTTGAAATCTTTATCAAAGAGCTTCTGGACACACAAGTCTGAAAAGAAGAATTAGGGGATCTGGTGTTGGAAGTGAGGGCAGAGAAACAGGTTGAAGGGGACAGAGGGGATGGACCAGGTTTGGGAATGACGAATTCTTTCAGCTTTCTGCACACGTGGTCAGAAAATCTGCAATGGAGCTGGGTATCTAGGAGCTTGAGCTGTCATTGCTGTTAGGATGCACCTCTAAAACTTGCTGGCACTTCTTCTCATTTTGAGGTACCCACTACTCACCACTCACCTGTATTCCTGCCATATTCCAGCGACACCATGTTGTCCTAGACAAGGACTGCTACTCATTCAGTGTTTAGCGGGGGTCAGTATATACTACATACTTGATTTTGGGGTCAGAAGAAAGAGAAAGGTTTCTGAGAAAATCATCACTTTTTCTAAGTGATCACTTAGAAACTTTTTCTAAGTGATCACTTCTATCACAAAGCAAATAACACAGTCAAGACTGCCTATTCAATTGTTATTTGTCCCTGTCTCTGTGTGTGGTACAATCTAATCTAAATTAAATGATCACATGGATGATTATCTTGCTCCACAAGAACCCTACTGCAGAGCAAACACAAGAAAGTCATTACATCTCTAACTCCAAGAGCTTCCAGTCCCAGGAGAAATGGATAAAGGTCATGAAGGAAGTCACCCTGGGCAAGGAAGTGGGGAGGTAGCACTGGTGGGAACAAGCTTAAACAGAGCAGTGACATTTACAACTGGATTTTATTCTTTCTTGAGTCAGAGTAATAAGAATAAAATAGCTAAAGCAAAAACCAAATTTCACAAGGTCCTACCATCCATTTGTCCTATTGACCTGAGTGCATTGATGAGGACAGGCTGCTAGAAAGTGCTGGGGCATTTGCAATGGGAGTCTCTGGGGTTGGGGTGACACCGACTGAGGTGTGAGGAGGCTTCTGGAAACGGCAGCAGAGAGTGCTCTACTGATACACAAGGCAAAGCAACAGGTGATGTTTGAACACTGAAGATAAAGACATGAATCAGAACACTCCTGCTTTTTGTAGATCTCTAGCCTCAGTGCAAGGAGCAGTGCTCACTGGTCATTTGCACCCAGACTGTGACTCCCACAGCCCTGGCTAGAGAGGACAAACGTGTGTTTTCATCATGTGTGGGAGGGATGTTGGACTCTTTCCAAGCTCACAGCTAGAAAGCATCTACTGGGGATGGATGGGAGGTCTTCTCACCTTCCCTGACTGCTCCAGACACAGTTTGGCAAATGCATTTCTCTGAAGGTGAGCAGAAAGGGATGGGTGACAGAACTTCAACTGTACATGTATAATATAAGCATGTGGTAAGGTAGTCTGTGTCCCCAGTGCAACAAGGGGGTTGTAAAATCATTCATGGGTCATCTGTTCTACAGCCTGCAAGCTATATCCTTCACCAATGCGTCACATGTAGGGACACCCATCCACTGCCACCCACTGGGTTAGTGACAGCCTTAGGTAAAGCTGTTGGCACTGATTAGTCCGTATCAAATCCTGTAGGGCAATTTCCACATCCCCAGCCAGACTGAAGCTGGTGTTCTCACACTGCTCATACCTCATGGA
This sequence comes from Phoeniculus purpureus, assembly GCA_028565055.1. NCBI lineage: Eukaryota > Metazoa > Chordata > Aves > Bucerotiformes > Phoeniculidae > Phoeniculus > Phoeniculus purpureus. The sequence goes on from JAOXOE010032205.1 coordinate 10,564, forward strand.
TACAAGTGCTTTCTACAATGCTTCTCCCTCCTACCACCCTTATCCACAAAGAGATTAGCTTGGACAGCTGCAATCAGGAGAGATGATCCAGGCAGCTAGAGTCCCTGGGAACCCTTGTTAAAGCACCTAATTTCTTTGAAATAAACTGAAAAACTCTGCTTTCTGCAGGGAATATCTGCAGGATCTCCTCTTCCTTTTGCCTACCTACAGTTTAGCCCATGGCCACAACGACCAGCAGGTACATGAAGGGGAAAAGCATTTTCCCTCCTGCCTGCCAGGGCCACAGTAGCAACAACTCTTGCAAGCCTGGGAAGGAAAACCTCAGCCCTGCTTTCCTCCACTCTCATGACAAACCAGAGATCTCCACTTACTGTGCCAGAGCAGATGGTGGGCACAGACCAAGGTCCATCGGAAGCATTTGTACACTATAGAGCCCTCCCAGGCTGACGTGAACTAGGTCTCAGAGACCTCACCTCAGACCTCAAGAGAAGCCACACCTCAGACAGAGTGGGTAGCATGGCAGTGGTCTCAGGACACTTCCCCAGCACTGCGACCTCGCTGCCGCTCCCTGGGCACGGGAGCTGGTGAGATGATGGTTGGACTCGAAGATCTTGAAGACGTTTCCCAACCCAGGCGATTCTGTGCTTCTGTGACCGCGGGGTGCCGGCTCGGTGCAGCCGGT
>JAOXOE010032206.1:0-11244 GCA_028565055.1 Phoeniculus purpureus
CCCTGCCAGGGCTCTGGCACCCTCACTGGGAAGAAGGTCCTTCTCACACTGATGTGGAGCCTCCTCTGCTCCAGCTCACACCCGCTGCCCCTTGCCCTATCCGTTCTTATAGTTCCATAAGACAGCAGCATGCCTGCCCCTCATTCTGGAGCCCCGAGAAGAGATTTTTCTGTCTAATGGCCATGTTTTGCTAACTCACTGCTTAGACACTGAAATCAATGTAGTCAAAACTATTTTTATGTATCAGCACTTATCATGTTACAGGAAACAGACCGTAGAAGCACACTGGAATCACAGCATCACTCTGGTTGGAAAAGACCCCTGGGAGCACTGCGTCCAACCATCTACCCTGCCTTACGAGTTCACCCCGAAACCACATCCCTCAACATCTCATCCAAATGATCTTTAAACACATCCCAGGATGGCGACTCAACCACCTCCCTGGGCAGCCCAGTCCAGGGCCTGACCAGCCTTTCTGTGAAAAAACTTATCCTAGTATCAAGCCCAAAGTTCCACTCGTAAGTGATTCAGTGCCTAAATGCTAACAGACACACAATTAATCCATTCTGGCACCTCTAAACCAGTAATTTAACTAATGCCATTCACATGGTGTAGGGTTAATTGAAAGAGGTCTTGACCTTGGTGACCTATCAGTTTTGCCTCGTCAGCTTGACCTGGGTCAGAGATTCTCTTGATACCTTTTGCTTACCAGTAGATCCCTGCATCTTGAAACAGCGTGGCTACAGTAAGGATGTATAAGCACAGTAATAACTAAGTAATAGCGATATGAAGAAGTATTTGTCCCACTGATACTTATCTTTTAATTTTCTTCTCAAGCAGAACTAGAATTGCATCGATTGCTTTCAGTTCCTGGCTTATCAAACTGACCCAGCGGACACCCTGTGCATACTTAACCCTCTGCTCTTTATGCATCACATGCTCTGTAATCTTGTTTTCTCAGATGCACTAATCCTTTCATCCTGTGAGATCAAATCTGAACCCTCACTGATTTCATGTTAAGGCCCCTGGACAGTAACTTCCCTACTCTGCCTGGAGCAGGTCACTTGTGTTTTCTGTCTGTGGCCTCAGTGCAAAAGTGCATTTTGCTGGCTGTTTGCACTGAATCTGGTTCAGAGGGGCTGATTTCCATCTGTTTCAATGTATTGGTCTGTGAGCATAGTTATTCTGAGGGTATATGAAACTAAATCATGTAACTAAATGGACATACTTCCTCCCACCAAAGTCCTAAAGGGAAGATGTCCTTGCCAGTCCTGTCACTGAAGGGTGTAACCCCGTAAGAAACCTGCCTGGCCATGCTCCTGTGTGACTGGATCTAGGGGATCCTGCTGCGGCAGGGGGATTGGACTGGGTGACCTCTCGAGGTCCCTTCCAATCCCCAATGACTGGATCCAGGTGATCTGCTTCAGTGCTTCAGGCTTCAGTGTTCTTTTTCTTTGTATACAGCAGTGTTTGGCAGTTTTACTCTCTGAATCACAGGATCACAGAACATTAGGGATTGGAAGGGACCTCATGATGTATTAAATATAAAAGTCACAATACATAAAACAGTTATTTTCTATATTAAATACAAAATCTATCAGTCAGTAGCCGAAATGAAGTACCTGATCAATATCAGACCACGGTGCTCGTTGCTGTAGATCTATTCTCCCCTCTCAGTCAACGAGATCCATGTGTCTCGGGTGTTCGGGTCCTCTCTGAACATGTAGTTACTACTACTCCTGGCACGTGTGTGGCTGATTGTTTCCAGAATGAACAGAACATAAGGCAGCATCATTACGCCCGCTCGATGCAGACCACACTCTGCCAACAGTGGTCTTGTTTTCATAAATTAGCTAAATGGTTTCCAGAGAGTGATGTGCGGAGCTGTTGGGGACACATTTCTTTTAAGCAAACGATGAAAGGATCCCCAAGTAGTTCCAAATGGTCCGTATTTGCTTCGTTTAATAGTCTGGCGCACGAGTCACCTGGAAAGGCGCCATAAAGGATCGAGGCCATGACACAGCCGTTGGCTTTTATTTAATCTTTCCTTTGATTTGAAGCGCTGCATCTACACGTAGTAGGACGTTACCATGCTAATGAGAAGTTAATACGAGATCACGAGCAGTTCTGCTTATGGCTTAAATCTCTGGGGAGTATTTCTTTACCTATATTTACGTTCTCAAACCCTCCATCACCTCCACTACCTTTACGCTTAATAAGGTGTTACCATATTAACGAGAAGTTAATATAAAATCACGAGTAGTTTTGTTGATGGCTTTGATCTGTGTGGAATCTCTTTCTACTTACATTTACCTTTTTAAACGCTCCGTGAGAAGCTCACAGATAAAACTGTTGACCTTTCTAATATAGAACATAGGCTTTTTGGTAAAATACCAGTACAGCCTGGACAGGTTCCTGTGTGACTTGATCTAGAGGATCCTGCTGCGGCAGGGGGACTGGACTGGATGGTCTTTTCAGGTCCCTTCCAATCCCTAATGACTGGGTCTAGGGGACCCTGCTGCGGCAGGGGGACTGGACTGGTCCATTGGATTGGTTCACATGACTTCCCAGGGCAACCTCTCAAGTATAGGAAAAAAGTAGTCACAGAACATTAGGGATTGGAAGGGACCTCCAAAGACCATCCAGTCCAATCCCCCTGCCAGAGCAGGATCCCCTAGACCAAGTCGCCTTTTTTTTTAATCTTTCATCCTGTATTCTGAAAAGAATTCCTCTGTAAGATACCTTCAGAGTAGAGGCTTCTTGTCCAAAGGAAACTGCTGTTCACTGCCCTGCTAATATCTGATCAGAGGAGATTGAGATCTGTCATTATTTCTGACGACTGTAATGGTCCCCTCCTGGAATCTGAATCACAGAATCATCGTGGCTGGAAAGGACCTCCAGGGTCATCGAGTCCATGAAGAATGAAGTGAAGAGATATTTCTTTCACCAACATGACTTGCTTTGTGTTTCTGCAGAACAGTCTTTTTTTACAGTCTTAAACGATAGAATTCTCAGCGGTTTTTCACTTCCCTCTAAATGATCTTGCCTTATTGGACTGACGCTCCCATTCCCTCCCAGTAGTGTGGCTGATAACAGTAGCTAAACAGCGGGAAATGCTGTGAAAGGGGTGTATTGCTAGAAGTGCCTCCCAAATCCCTCTACCCTGCATAAAAAAGCAGGGAAGCTGCTGCAAATACTTTGAATGGTTCTCAGCCTGCAGAGGCTCTCAGCTGTGGATTTCAAGGTCACACTTCCAGGTAAAAGCTCTGCATAAGTCATGTCGAGTGATTTTGTGTTAGCGGAGGTGCGTTCTTTTCGTTGCCTTCGCCAGCAACACGAACTTCCACTATAAATCTGCTTCTGGTGTGAACCTTTTTTCCTAGCTCCTAATCCAGTTTTATTAAAATCCCCCTTTAAAAAATCAGCAGTGGAATAATAATGATGAGCAGTGCCAAGTACTGACTCGCAGTGCCAGGAGCTTTCAGAGCAGCTCAATGTGTTCATTGCTTCGTACTCTTTTCACACTCTGAGCTTTCTACACCGATACCCCATCATTCTAGTTTGCAACGGCTATTTCTTTCTGCTTTATGACGGACTTGCAAGCTGAGAAAGGTGCCATTGTTGAAATTACACCTCTGCATAGGTTTTGTGTTGGTTTATCATCACAGAATCATTCAGGTTGCAAAAGACCCCTGGGATCATCGAGTCCAACTAGCAACCCTACTCTACAAGGTCACCCCTAAACCGGATCCCCCAACAGTGACTTTTAAACTCTTCCAGAGATGGGGACTCAACCCCCACCCTGGACAGCCCAGTCCAGTCCCTGACCACTCTGTCTGGGAAGAATTTCTCCCCGATGTTCAGTCTAACACTCCCCTGGTAGAGCTTGAAGCCCTTCCTTCTGGTTCTGTCACTGATGACCTGTGAGAAGAGCCCAGCACCAGCATCTCTGCAGGGTCCTTTCAGATAGCTGTAGAGAGCGATGAGGTCTCCCCTCAGCCTCCTCTTCCTCAGACTAAACAGCCCCAGCTCTCTCCATCTCCCCTCATCAGACTGATTCTCCAGGCCCTTCCCCAGCTTCGTTGCCCTCCTCTGCCCTCACTCCAGCACCTCATGGGGGATCGGACTGGATGATCTTTCACAGAATCACAGGACCTCTAGAGGTCCCTTCCAATCCCTAATGTCCTGTGATTCTGTGCTAAAGCACGACAACGTAAGAGGCAAGGGGGCCGGTGTTTTGAAGAGGCTACATCAAACTGAAGTATGAGGCTTGATCACACTAGGTCTCTAAGAGGTCAGCATTTTAGGATTATGAATCCTACTCTCCCCAAAGCCTCCTCGAAATCTTTGAAGGCTATTGAACCCACAGGGCTGTGAGCAGGCCAGTTCATTAAACTGCTGCCTCTGTTGCCTGCAGATGTTGGGGGCAGGTGTTCTGTACAGGCCGGGGAGTTTTGCTTTCTTCTGCTGTGTGCTGCACCGCGGGTCAGAGGTTACACCTCAGTGAACTGCATGGCGAGTCTCCGAGGTCTTTGTTAAGGGAGACAAAGAATTCGGTCTCAAAATTTATGTACTGCAAAAGATAACTGCACCTGTAGGCTGCTGCTGCTCAGATTGGAACCACATGGTGGCTGTTGGAAGAATTATGAAAGGCTCGTCTGCAGTTCCTATTGAGAATGTGCAGGGACTCCAAGTGATCAGTGTTACGTGGGAGATACCTCTACTCGCCCTCTACTCTGCCCTGGTGAGACCACATCTGGACTTTTGTGTCCAGTTCTGGGCCCCTGAGTTCCAGAGGGACATGGAACTGCTGGAGAGAGTCTGGTGCAGAGCCACAGAGATGGTGAAGGGAGTGGAGCATTGCCCGGAGGAGGAAAGGCTGAGGGAGCTGGGGCTCTGGAGCTTGGAAAGAAGGAGCCTGAGGGGTGACCCCATGAATGTTGATCAATATGTGAAGGGTGGGTGTCAGGAGGATGCAGGCAGGCTCTGCTCAGTGTCACCCAATGACAGGACAAGGGGCAGTGGGTGTGAGCTGGAGTATAGGAGCTTTCATTAAAATCTGGGGTGTTCACTCATCCCGTTAAAAGGTAGAGCAGTACAATCACGTTCACAGTTTCAAAAGCAGACGTGCGGGACGCATTTTCAGGTTTAACTTAGTTAGTTATTCTGCTCGACTCTGCTTATCATCCTTATTATGATGCTTATGTTAATTTTATGTTTTCCTGTGGATCGTATCCCGACTGTCCTGGGAACATCCTTTAATGCTTTGCTAAGATGGTTCAGTCATTTGAATTTGTTTTAAGGCTCACATATGTCACATAAGCCCTCGTAAAAATTACTCACCGTTTGCAGCTTCAATGTGAAGGCTTTAAATTATTTTGTTTGATGTCCTAACTCCCTTAATTAGAATTGGGCTGTTCTGCATGTCAAGCATCAACAGACTTTCTGCTTTTCTTATTTCCTGATCTATAGAATCACAGAATCACTGGATCATCCAGGTTGGAAAAGACCCCTGGGATCAGCAAGTCCAACCATCAACCCTACTCTACAAGGTCACTCCTAAACCAGAGCCTCCAACACCACATCTAAGCGACTTTTAAGCTCATCTAGGGATGGGGACTCAACCGCCACCTTGGGCACCCTCAGGTCCTTTTCTGCCAGACTGCTTTCCAGCCACCCTGCCCCAAGCCTGTAACGCTGCAGGGCACATGCTCCTCTGGCAGCAAGAGAAGTGTATGTGGCCAGTCAACACAGCTGCACATGATGGAATAGAGTTAGGGGGGAAGAGACCCTCATTAGGTATTGCCCTTCTAAGACTGTATACAAAATCCCACACTCTCTTCACAGAATCAGAGGACATTAGAGATTGGAAGGGACCCCAAAAGATCATCCAGTCCAATCCCCTGCCACAGCAGGATCCCCTAGACCCAGTCGCAAAGGGACATGTCCAGGTGAGTTTTAAACATCTCAGAGAAGGAGCCTCCACAACGCCCCTGGGCAGCCCCTTCCAAATCCCACACTCTCCTCTCTGTTGTTCAGTGTGAGACTCCACAGGAAAAGCCTCTGTTTCAGATGTGTGGTCACTTAAATTTCCACTCATTTGTTTGCTACACTGGAACTTAAAGTCAGGGAAAAAAGTGGACTCACACAGGACTTGTCCAGGTGGACTTGCTTCCATACTGAGGCAAACTTGTATCTGCCAGAAGGCAGCACATCCTCCTGACTTCTGTGTGACTTTTTCCCAACTACAGCTCTACATCTCTCTCTGGCTTTTATTAGTGTCCAAGTACTGACTAGCCTGGGAGGTCAGTGGCAAGGGCTCTTCATTTGTCACAGCCAGCTACTTATTTCAAACCAGCCACAGAGCAGTTTCATTCCTGTCTCGTTCTGCTGGACGATGCCATTCCCATGCGTGTGCAACTCGTAAATCATCAGATTCAGGCTCTTAGCAACGTAACATCTCAGACCGACTGGAGGGAGCACAGGAGGTATCGTCTCACGGGTCTGAGTTTCGAAATACGAAAGATCTCCTATTTCTCATCTCTGGCAGTTCTTCAGGTAGTAGGTCCAAGACCACCACTGTAAATCTATAGTCTATTTGTAACTGTCAGTGCTTTTTACTGTCACAGTTTGGATCTCTTTGTCTACTGACCAGGGAACACTCATGTGCTGTGGTAGCCTCTGTTATTTCTATCTGCAAAACAGCACAATGAGGTTGGCTTTACTGTCTGGAGATGTTTAAAACCCTCCTGGCCATGTTCCTGTGCAACTTGGTCTAAGGGATCCTTCTGTGGCAGGGGGATTGGACTAGATGATCTTTCAAGGTCCCTTCCAATCCCTCATGTTCTGTGGTACCGTGTGTGGTTCTGTGATACCTGAGCTGGCTAACTGCACATGTATCTACATCGCGTTGTCGTAGACGAGGATGGAACGAGGCTCTGCTCAGTGGCATCTAATAACAGTGGCATCTCCCTGATGAGGAAAGACTGAGGGAGCTGGGTCTCTTGAGCTGGGAAAAAAGGAGACTGAGAGGTGACCTCATTAGTGTTGATAAATATGTGAAGGGTGAGTGTCAGGAGGATGGAGTCAGGCTCTGCTCGGTGGCATCTAGTGACAGGACAAGGGGCAATGGGTGTGAGCTGAACACAGGAGGTTCCACATTAATTTGAGAAGGAACTTCTTCACAGTGAGGGTGACAGAGCCCTGGAAGGGGCTGGCCAGGGTGTTTGTGTAGTCTCCTCCTCTGGAGATGTTTAAAACCCACCTGGACGTGTTCATGTGCGACTGGACCTAGGTGGTCCCGCTGTGGCAGGGGCCTGGACTAGATGATCTTTCGAGGTCCCTTCCAGTCCCTAATGTTCTGTGATTGTAGTTATTAAGCCGTTCACATGTTAGCCCGTGAGTTTTGTCTTTCGTTCTGATTTCCCTCTCAATGGAGGGGTTAAAGAAGAATGATAAGCTGCACAGTGCTCGGTTGCTGACTGAGGTTAAGCCCCAACAGGGGAACAGGGGCTCAGGGTTCAGCTGTGTGGCACAACTCGATAATTAGGAACTGTTTCCATATCTGAGATCAGCTGCTCACTCTCTCAAGCGTCGATGATGATTAGGCTACCAGAGCCAAACGCTTGATTCTTTAAGGCAAAGAAAAACCCCAAAGGAAATATGAAACAGGGGGCCACAGACCTACTATTGTTCTCGAGTTTTATATCTGTTTTTCTTACAGTAACTGCTGGAGGAGCAAAAGAAATACTGATAAACGTCTTTCCCTTTACAGTCTGGGCCAGAACCCATGGGCATAGTTTTGCCACCGCCTTCCCGCTGAAGGGGCTTGTGTGTGGAAGTCACAGGTTACAAATGTTTGCAGAACACAGGGTCAGTCTGCACAAGAAAGACCTCGATAGCTCATCGTTCTTGGATGATCCTCTGCTGGACTCATCCAGGACATGACACTGCAGTGACTTTTTGATGCTGCCTTTCCTTCCTCTCGGGTAAGAGAACCACACAAAGTAGAACAGGACAGCTGCTCGCACCTACCTCCTGCCTGATCTATGTCCTCTCCCAAAACAGTCTTTCCATCTTCCTGGGGCAAATGATATTCTACCACGAGTAATCAAGCAGTTTAGGTAGTCTAGGGGACTTCTTTGGACTCTGTCCAGTTTCTCTAACTGGAGATGTGCCATCGCATTACTCAGTTCACGTACTGGCTGATCTATTAATCAGACTTCTGATTTTAGCAGCTCGTTTCACATCTGCTCCTCTCTGTACTAACTCGCTCCTCTCCTTAGCCTGGCACCTGCCAGGTTTTGAACACTCATCAGTTATCACAGAATCACAGAACACTAGGGATTGGAAGGGACCTCCAAAGTCCAATCCCCCTGCCACAGCAGGATCCCCTAGATCAAGGGGATGTGGTTCTTCATGGAGAGAGTGGTCAGGCACTGGAATGGGCTACCCAAGGTTGGGGTTGAATCCCCATCCCTTAAAAGTCACTTGGATGTGGTGTTGGGGAATCTGGTTTAGGGGTGACCTTGTAGAGTAGGGTTGATGGTTGGACTCACTGATCCCAGGGGTCTTTTCCAACCTGAGTGATTCTGGGAAACGAGTTACATTTGAAAAATAGATTAAACTATAATGAAGGCCCATCCACCTCAGGTATCGCAGCCCAAGTAGTGTGGTAATCTGCCAGGATGGCTTTGTAATATAACTAACTGCTTTTCTGTTTAACTCTGCGTAGCTCAATAACACAAACCAGCTGCTACTGACATTAATATTTTATCCCAAATTACAACAGGATTCCCAACACCCTCAACTTCCCAGCAGGAGCCGTTAGGGAAAGGAACCTAGGATTAATTTCAACGACACGTCAATGTGTGATAACAGCAAGTGAGCACCCAAACCCACCCAGCTCACACGTTATGAATGAGTATGTGTGTAAAGCTGCTGAGTTAAAGGAGCTGACACACGGCTGTGCCAGCCAGCTAGGAACTGCAGTGTAGGAGGTCTGTGTGAGAGCTTTCAGCAAATGTTATTGTAGTGCAGTTGTACTGCCCTGGGGGCTTGGAAAAAGCTTAACATGTCTTTGCAGAGTGAAAACAATGATAAGATGAATGAGATAGAGCAGAATCTGAAGAATGAAATCTTTCTAATGTTTGTTTCATAACCCTGAAAGGGCAAGATGGGGTCTTTCTGAAGCAAGACTTAGCTTGGAGGCCACCACACAAAGAACCACAGAACACTAGGGATTGGAAGGGACCTCAAAAGATCATCCAGTCCGATCAGAGTCTATCTGAGCAGTGGAAGGACAGAGAGGCTGAGAAATTCATGTGTAGAGCTAAAAAGATTTCACAGCCTTTGTGACAGAAGAGAGCTCATAAAGAGAAAAAGTAGGGGAAGGAGAGACATGTGAACTTTAGCAAGGCATCTCACCAAGGGAGCTTAATTTTCTGAGCTATTTCCCAACCATGGAAGCTGAAGTTCCATCTATATTGCTAAATAAAAGTCCAGGGATTGATCTTTTGCTGAAAGGCTGAGTGCTGCCAGATGGCTGTTGTCCACAAAGCTTAGTGCTAACCACCTCTGTAAGAAATTTGTCTTGGAGAGAGCAAGCAGGAGAATTCCAAAGAAAAGAGCCAGCAAGTGCTGTTAACAATTAGGCAGTAAGGATGCCATGGGCCAGTGCTGGCCTCAGTCTCTGGCACCTTTTTAATACAGTACAGAGTTACCCGGAGAGATTCTTAGTCCTGGCCTTTTCCACTGTGAGACGTCTGATGCTACAGGCGACGGAGACATCATAAGCAAATATCAGTATTGATAGCATAGAGTAATCTCCATTCGAAGAGTCTGTCACCTTTAAGTGAGTGTCTCTGGTCTTTCTCTATAATGTTGAGAATGGCCTGGATTAAAAGAAAGCCCAAACGACAGAAATTGCAATGAACTATAACCAGGGCAGTGCAGAGTCTGCATCTGGGCAAGAACAACCCCAGCGACCAGTATAGGTTGGGGACTGCCCTGTTGGAGAGCAGCACAGGAGAAAGGGACCTGGGGGTCCTGATGGCCAACAGGATGGCCAGGAGCCAGCAATGAGCCCTGGTGGCATAGAAGGCCAATGGCATCCTGGGGTGGATCAGAAGCGGGGTGGTTAGTAGACGAAGAGAGGTTTTCCTCCTCCTCTACTCTGCCCTGCTGAGACCACAGCTGGAATGTTGTGTCCAATTCTGGACTGCTCAGTTCCAGAAGGACACAGAGCTACTTGAGAGAGACCAGCACAGAGCCACAGAGATGATGGAGGGAGGGGAGCATCTCTCTGCTGAGGAAAGGCTGAGGGAGCTGGGGCTCTGGAGCTGGGAGGAGACTGAGGGGTGACCTCGTTAATGTTGATAACTGTGCAGGGCGGGTGTCAGGAGGATGGAGCCAGGCTCTGCTCAGTGTCATCTAATGATGGGACAAGGGGCAATGGGTGTGAGCTGAAGCAGAGGAAGTTCCACATCAATGTGAGAAGGACCTTCTTCATGGGGAGGGTGACAGAGCCCTGGCAGGGGCTGCCCAGGGAGGTTGTGGAGTCTCCTTCTCTGGAGACATTTCAAACCTGCCTGGCCGTGTTCTTATGTGCCTTGATCTAGGGGTTCCTGCTGTGGCAGGGGGGATTGGACTGGATGCTCTTTCGAGGTGTCTTCCAATCCCTCTAGTTCTGTGCTATCCAGGAATCACCCCTGGCCAAGTAGACTACAGATAGCACACTCTGTACCCCGGCAGGCAGGGTAAGTTGAAGGCTGTCAGATTGTCTAACGCTGAACAAAACAAAAGGCTACTCATAAATGCTTGAAGTAACTAGAGCATCATGGATCTCAAATCCAGTTTAATCCTCTTTGGCAGCCCAGTAATGTGCTGAAACCATATAATCAAAGGGTGGAGAAGAAAATTATCAGGCTTAACATATCCGCTGGTGTTTGGACCTCAGTATGAAATCCATGTGCTTCATGCACAGTTTAGTGGGTGCGTTTTTCTAACACGTGTGTTAGTAACATATGTGTTGGCAGTATCTTATATATCTTATATCAATACATAAGATAAATCTATTATATAGATATTTGTATAAGATATTTATATGCTATCTATTTATATAGATATTTGTGTAAGTATCTTATGTAATTAAGATACATCTTCTTTATCTATATATCTTATTTACCTAACACATGTGTGTTACTAACACATGTAGTAATCTCTTATATTTATATATCTTATATC
>JAOXOE010032208.1:0-11243 GCA_028565055.1 Phoeniculus purpureus
ATGATCCTGCTGTGGCAGGGGGATTGGACTGGATGATCTTTCAAGGTCCCTTCCAATCCCTAATGATTCTATGATTAGGATTCTATGTGGAAGTGCTCTGGTGGGGAAAAACAGCCCTGGTACACAAGGCAGGTAATTGGAGAGACAGATTTTCAGGCATGAAAGATCCTTAGGAAAGTGGAACTTTGGGCAAATGAGGATCATATTCCTGCAAAAGGTTTTCAGAAGTGAACAGATGGTCTGTTGTTGGATGTGCCTAGCCTAGTGAGTCCTGTGAAAATGACATCCACAAAGCGTCCTCATGAGCTTCTGCGGTAGCATTTGCCTCTGCGCCTTTAGTGTGAGACTGAAGACATTCGATGCGCTGTGTCTTGTTGTGCCCGATTCTGTCAACGTGTGGCTTTGCGTGGCTCGAAGCGCTGTGGTCTGGTATGAACTGTAACGTATGAAAGGGACTTCAAGTTTCTTCTGCATCTGAATAATGACAGAAACTTTTGCTCTGAGACTAACGTTATGTAACATCACCTATAGAACAGAAATACATTTGTAGAAGAGTCGCAGTGCCTAGATGTGAGTAGGATTAAGTGAACGCAAGGCAGAGGGCAGAAATCTCTGCCACTGCTTTGATACATACGGCCATCTCGAAAGAAGAGGTGAGATAATGAGCATCTCACATCTGCAGCAAATCCTGGTGTTTGAGAGATGATAGCTCTAAGAGCTCCTTGTTGAGAGTTTACACGTGAAGAACAAAAGGGGGATTAAGAGGTTTTGAATTTTAGTCACAAAGCCTGAAATCTTTTAAATTGATTCAATGGGACTTAGGTGATTGTGGGTATGAGAAGTATTTATCTCTCCGTGTGTTTGTGCAGGGAGGAGACTCTACAGGTGGGTGAGTAGTGAATCCCAGATGACAGATACTACAGGAAATTTGTTGAGATGACTTATTGATAGATGTCTGTAGTTCTAAAACAGTTTCAGATGCCTAAATCAGGTGTCTCCTAGACCAAGTTTCCATTTTTCTTTTGATCATTTCTGAAATAAACATAAGAATCATAGAATCATTAGGGATTAGAAGGGACCTCAAAAGATCATCTAGTCCAATCCCCCTGCCACAGCAGGACCACCTAGATCCAGTCATTAAGGATTGGAAGGGACCTTGAAAGATCAGCCAGTCCAATCCCCCTGCCACAGCAGGACCACCTAGGTCCAGTCATTAAAGATTGGAAGGGACCTTGAAAGATCAGCCAGTCCAATCCCCCTGCCACAGCAGGACCACCTAGACCAAGTTATAGAATCATTAGGGATTGGAAGGGACCTCAAAGATCATCTAGTTCAATCCCCCTGCCACAGCCTTCCTACCTCACAGAGATGGATAAAATGACCATTTGAAAGGAACCCAAGTACCTCAGAAATCAAAGCCGTGTGCGTGACAACATATGGCCATCATGCAAAGTGATTTTTAGACACCGAAAGGCAATAAGCTGTGCGAACCTTACACACAGATTAGGTGGCTTGTTTGAAAATCTTAGGCATAAAGAGGTGGCTCATCATGGAAGACACTGAGAGCTGCTGATGGCTGCTACCACGGTAATCTTTGCTCCACAATCAGTCCCAGACTTCACTAGCGCTGCCAGCGTTCCAAAATACTGTGTTTCAGGCGAGGTGTGACTATTCTTTGGAAAAAAGGAGGAGCCAGCTAAGAGTTTGGCCATTCAGCAGCTCACGGGACGTGCCTGTTGAAAAAGACAAGTGTTTGGAGATGAAAGCAGGTCTAGGGAAGAGGGCTGTTTTCCTACACGCCTGAGGAGGGAAGGAGTTGAAGGTGTTTGGTCAGCAAGCACATGTGCAAAATGGCATCTTTTCTCCTATGTTCTGCAAAATCCTCGCTCACCTCTAGTTACTTGTCACTGTGAAGGAGAGAGCTGTAGGAACAATCTGTGACTTCTTCCACGCTAGGCAAAATCGTTTCCCATAGTTGTAAATTAGTCAGAAGGCAGTGCCTGTCAGCAGAGGAGATAGAAATGCGGAAGAGTTTTCCTTACCAAATACATTATGCATCTGTTTTACAGCAATTAGAATTGTAAATGTGAGATATGACAAAGACTTTTATGAGCAGTCTATCGAGAACGGATGGAACTTGCAGTTTTCATTTCTAGGTAGAGAAGTAAATGTGGACTTCCCTGCAGAAAGTTAAGTAGATCCCTTACACCCTGAGTGGACCTTCTGCCAATGGTTTTGATGACGGACCGTTGTTCACAATGGAAACTAGCTTTCTGAAACTTAGGAAGGAGTGCTTTGTGATGGGGGGGAAGTAAAGCCAATCAGAAACAACAAATAGAGTAGACTGCTGACACATAACCTTTTGGGTATCAGCTGTGTGAGCAACTTGCAGGTATAGAACTGAACCTCAGGAATACAAATGTAATCATGATATATGGCATTTCTTATCTTCAGAATTCCTCTGCTCATTTTCCCACCCCTTCAGGTATGAGTTGTATCCACTATTGGCACTCATTATGCTGCCCAGGGGGGTTGTGGAGTCTCCTTCTCTGCAGATGTTTAAAACCCACATAGACATGTTCCTGTGGAATTTGGTCTAGGTGGTCCTGCTGTGGCAGGGGGATTGGACTAGATGATCTTTTGAGGTTCCTTCTGATCCCTAATGACTAGGTCTTTCAAGTTCCCTTCCAATCCCTAATGACTGGATCTAGGGGATCCTGCTGTGGCAGGGGGATTATTGGACTGGATGATCTATCAAGGTCCCTTCCAGTCCCTAATGACTGGATCTAGGTGATCCTGCTGTAGCAGGGGAGTTGGACTGGATGATCTTTTGAGGTCCCTTCCAGTCCCTAATGATTGGATCTTTTGAGGTCCCTTCCAAACTCTAATTACTGGATCTAGATGATCCTGCTGTGGCAGGGGGATTGGGCTGGATGATCTTTTGAGGTCCCTTCCAATCCGTAATGACTGGATCTAGGGGATCCTGCTGTGGCAGGGGGACTGGACTAGATGATCATTCGAGGTCCCTTCCAATCCTTAATGACTCTATGATTCTAATATTATTTTTAATAATCTTAGGGCTTTTTAGTATTGGGCTGATGAATTAGCCTTTGTGATTTTTTTGGTCTTCTCGCTAGATGTATCTCTAGGTGACTATTCCCGATCAGCTCCTATTTCATTGCCTCAGATACAGGGCAATTGTTCGAGTATTCTGTTCCAAAGTGGTATTTTGAAAGCAGCCTGAAACATGGCGAGTGTGAAGCTCGACGCATTTTCCATGCACTTAATAAATATCAGCTGGCAGGTTCCCACAGCGCCTTTCTGTGATTCAGGTAGGAATGAATAAGTAATTCAGAGGTTTATAAATTATAAATGGAGACAAGTGGCAACCAATACAAATACAGACATGCCACAGCTGTGTTTGTTTTCAATTTCCATCCTTTTTTTGCAGTCTGGGATACCTGACATTAATTCTTTAGAAGTCTTCCTTCTATTATTGTCTATAAAGTGTTTTCCTCCCAGATACAGTTTTGTTCTCTATTTCAACAGCATTATACCAATCAACTCTGCTCAAGGCAACAGAGGATTCAGGAGTCACACTGACATCAGTGAAAGCAGAGCTGAACCACTGAATTCGCAGAGAAGACACATTCTGCTTGTATTTCTCTGCGCTGTTGCGAGGGCTGGATGTTCCCATCAAAAGGACTTACGTTCTAGCCATTTCATGTGTAGACAACGATGAGACATGGCATTTCATTACAGGTACAGTGTTGGAAGCCAGCTGAAGGAGCAACAGCCGCTGCGTGTTTCCCATAGTGTCTAGGGTTGGGTGTCTGTCACACTTTTCTCTAATATTGACTGTTTGTCTTCACTGCCACCAGCTAGTCATTTATGGCCACCACGCAGCAGGGTTTTACACACCAGCGTGGGAAGGAGAGAAAATAGGCTCTTGTCAGATGGTGAACTTGGTGGCATAGGCATTTCTAAGTCATTAGAGAGAGTTACACAGGCTGCTTTGCTGTAGCTTTGCGGGCAAGTGAGGGTGCGGATAGGTGAAGATGCCAAGCCTGCTGGGATGCTGTCAGAAGAAACTAGGGCTGAATCAATTCTTCCCAGCCCCAGCTCACTCGTGTGTGCATGTGTGCACTCTACACCTGTGTCAAAAAAGAGTTAGAATAGGAATCGAGGCACTTTTCACACACTTTGAGGACACTGGAGCTTGGGGTAGGACAGAGGGGCACTTCATGTCTCCCAATGGGTGTGCAAGCACATGGCTCTTTTGGACAGTCAAGAGTTAAGTCTCAAGTGTGACATGAGAACAAGCCCTCACAACAGTGCAGGCAACCTAAGGTGCCTTTGGAATGAAGTCTGGCTCAGAATTATGCCCGTGCACACTGTGGAAGCAGAGCCTTGCTGTGTAGGTCAGAGAGCGGCGTTTAAATGTTGGGATGCCTCTCTGCATTAAAACCGCCCGGCTTTCCTCAGCAGCCCTCACAGCTCTCTTTCCCTCGTGGTGCCTCTGCTGTTTAAGGTATTTGGGCTGCACCTTCTGGGAACGCCGGACACGCGTGAATGCACATGAAAGTGGTCTCTGAAATAAAGGTGACTGCTCTGCCCATCCCCTTCGAGCTTCTGTCAAGTGCCACACGGGTAAAGGACACTTAGAATTTAGGTGGAAAGGGAGGGTTAGTTGAATGAATTGTGTACCTGCTCCATGTGCCCTGCTCAGGGTTTTGAGCAATAAAAAGGCTGGGGTGGATCACAGATTGCTGTAAATAGGTAAATGTTTATTTCAGCATAACTTTTCTCTTCAGGTGGATTTGTCGTCTTACCTGTTTTTCTTTTCATCTGTTTTTCTTCTTTTTATTTTCCTGTTTTTCTTCTTTTTATTTTTCTTTTTCTCTGTTTTTCTTCTTTCTTTTTTCTCTATTTTTCTTTATTTTTTCTCTATTTTTCTGTTTTCTCTGTTTTTATTTTTTGTTTTTCTTTTTATTTTTTCCTCTGTTTTTCTTTTTAATTTTTCCTCTGTTTTTCTTTTTAATTTTTCCTCTGTTTTTAATTTTTCCTGTTTTCTTATTTTTTTTAAAGCAATTTTTAAGGGCTGGTTCCCCGAGCTAAGCACTACACTACTTCCTCAAGAAAAGAATGTGCCCTGATGCTCGATACTCCACGTATTAACTGCCCTTCTACAGTATTTTCCTCTGTGTTAGTTGCAGTTGCAGTCAGCCTTTGCTAACACAAGGTGATGTATAAGATTATTGCTACTTTTCCCTAGAACAAACAATTTCTATCACAGTTCTATGTTGTTTTGACAAATTTTGACTCTCCTATCTTTTCTGTATTTCCATTAATGATTAGGTCTGTCACTTGTTGCTTTCACTGACTCACCTTGAGATTAGTAACGCTGACTTGGAATAAGGCAGTGCAAGGTGTGAAGAGAGAAGGCAGGAGCTGATGCAAACATTTGTGGAGGGTTTAAGCTTCATCATCTCTCTTTCATTCTTTGTACTTTTGGTTTTGGCTTCTGTTGGGGTTGTTTTTCCGTAGAAGTAGACCTGTGTTGTTCAACTAATAAACACACTTATTAAGTAGTGGCATCTACTAAGACATGAGCAATAACTAGCAGCTTCTCCTACTATCCTACCCTGATTCTATAATTAGAACTTTGCTAACAACAATTCAGGGGCTGGGAAGTTCTTTCTCCTCAAAGACATGTTTACACTTTAAAGACCCAATTAGAATAGTGGTTTGAAAAACAAATAGCTGTGGAAAGGTCTTGGACAACAAACTCTTCCGTGCACAGCTTTAACAGCGGGCTTTGTTTAAATTTGCTGTCTCACCTGGATAATGTGGTGTGTTAAGCTTCTCCTGTGTTCTGCTGGAGGACACGGAATGGCCCAGCGGCATGTGTTGTGTTCTTGCATCTGCCTAATTTTCAACTTGAAATACCACACAGCAATGCGTGTGATAAACTGCACCCAGCAAGGTCAGAGCAGGTGCCTGCTGGGGTGAGTAATCATCTTTGTTTCATCATCTCGCATCAACAGGTATCATGGAGACAGAGCAATAGCCTTTACGAGAGGAGCTTCACGCGTACCTCCGGAAAGTTATGCGGCACGAGACAGAATCAGCGAAGAGCTCACGACCGCGGGTTTGCTGCCGAGTGCCCCACGGTTCAATTTACGTGGCATCCTGAAGGGTGCCGGGTGGGAAGGCC
Organism: Phoeniculus purpureus; assembly: GCA_028565055.1. Classification (NCBI taxonomy): domain Eukaryota; kingdom Metazoa; phylum Chordata; class Aves; order Bucerotiformes; family Phoeniculidae; genus Phoeniculus; species Phoeniculus purpureus. The sequence goes on from JAOXOE010032208.1 coordinate 6,218, forward strand.
AGGTTTCTCCAAACAGATAGGCTGGAAAGTGCTGGTTAATCACCACCGTTCAGGCTGCGTGTGCTGCTTGCAGAGTCCCCGCTCTGTAGAAGGCGGCGGTTGTGGGGGGTGACTTTGCATGTGGGTTTACTACTTCCTGGACTTGTTGTGTGGCTTAAGCGGTGAATACGCGCGTCCCCCGGCAGGTTTTTCAGCACTGGTGCAGCCCTGGTTGTCTCATGAAAAGTGAGGCATTTTTACAGTGTCCTGGGAGACATTTACCTCTGTGTCACCTCTGTCTCTAACACGGCCATGTTAAGGACACGGTGCAAGCTGCAGTGGGTGTGGGTGATCTTTAAGACGAATAGGCTGTAAGAGCTGGACCAGTGCATCAGTACCTGAACCAGTATAGTGGTGTCAGAATTCGTGAGATCCCAGGAAGTGAGCTGCAGCATCTACTCTCTCTTAACAACAAAGAAATAAAATCTTCTCTCTCTATCGAAATTCTTGCTGTTTGCTGCCTGGCAGTAGAAGGAGGGACACCTCCCCGAACACTCGAGCTGAAGCCTTTAGTCTCGTAATTAACATATTTCTGAAAAAGTAGGAGACAAAACGTGTTCCCAGTAGCTGTGATCCACGTTACAGGACAGTGTTGTAGGAGAAGCTGAAGCTTACCTTGAGTGATTTGTTTTCATTACAAGTGTTAAAGCTGCTTATAAACACCATGGTTTTCACGGAAACAAAAATCGAAGTCATACAAAAGCAGCGAGAGCACCGAGATGCAGTAATTACTGCTGCCTTCATTACAGTGGCCCTGGAGGACTTCTTGATTAACTCCTGAAGCTTTGAGAGTCCTTCACATCCTCTAGTAGCAGTGGAGGGAAACTACCCTTCTGTTTTCTCTTGTGTAATGTGACCTTTCTTTTGGTAGAAGACACGCAAGAACTTGAACAATGAAGAAGGCTGATGCACAGGCAAACAGATGGAGAAAAGCAGGCAGAATTATTTCATCCACCCAATGGTACATCTTCTCTTCCTTCAAGCTGTAGGCTGGTCAGTGATGTACCTTTATGTGTGCTTAACAGCCGAATAGACGCAGCAGGAAGGATTGTGATACTGCGGCAGAGAGTAAGAAGCAGCCACACAGGTACGTCTTAGACTCAGAGATGCATAGACTCATTGGGGATTGGAAGGGACCTTGAAGGGTCATCTAGTTCAATTCCCCTGCCACAGCAGAATCACCTAGACCAAGTCATAGAATCATAGAATCATTAGGGATTGGAAGGGACCTCGAAAGATCACCCAGTCCAATCTCTCTACCACAGCAGGATCACCTAGACCAAGTCAGAACCACAGAGCATTAAGGTTTGGAAGGGACCACAAAAGTTCATCTAGTCCAATCCCCCTGCCACAGCAGGATCACCTAGACCAAGTCAGAACCACAGAGCATTAGGGTTTGGAAGGGACCATGAAAGATCATCTAGTGCAATCCCCCTGCCACAGCAGGATCACCTAGACCAAGTCGCAGAAGATCGTGACAAGAAGCGTGTGTTTTAATCTAGACAGGGTTAATTTCAATAGCCAAGTGTTGGATTTGAGAGCACACTGTCCTGATTGTACTGAATAGACAGGATGTGAGAAACAATCACTTTAATTTTCCTACAGGTTTACTCCTCTCCTCAATCCTCTTCTCATTTTATGCCGCCTTCTTTTTCCCTCCTGCTTCTCCTCCCTTGAACAGTGTGTTAAACGACTTTGACCAGGAGCTGTTTTTGAGCCAGGCTTGCTGAACTAATCTGCTGAATGCAGCTGAATGGAGTGTTAGAGAAGTGACGTTTAACAGTGGCTCACGGTGATAATAATTAGCTGGTAGAAGAAACTGGTTTTGAAGACCTGTCGTCATTCTTGCCAAAAGACGTGGTCAATTCACTGTCTCTCTGCCTGGTGTCTCGGGGTGACTGGAGAGGAACAAATGCAATATTAATGTGCCGTGGTTGGACTACTGAATATTCTGAAGTGGAGCCAGGTTTCTAATGGGATGTTGGTTCAGATGCAAGAGCTGTTAAAGACTGCAAGTGCATGAAGGAATGTTCTGCTGAGTGCAGAAAGCCACACAGACCTTTCTACAGCAGCTCGGCTGTCTCTGCGCTTCAAAGCTGTGGCTAGAATATCTCCTGAAACCTGCAGTGCTGCTAGTCACCTCTTAAGGTCAACAATATTTACCTCAAGGATACATTGGGGTTCTCGAAAGTGAAGCTTTCACCCTGGTCTTCCCAGATAGTTCTGTTCCTAAGAGGAATGTAGTCATTGGGATTGGGATTTGGGTGCACACAGAGTGTCACAGCTCCAACTCGTGCACTCTTGCCTGAACTTCGTCTTGAGAACCCTGTTGTGGCTGTTAGAGCAGGTAGAGCCAAGCTGCTGTTCCATGAGGTGGAGCTACCCTGTGCATCATCCCCTGTGGCACTTCTGTGCCTCATGCTGCGCTTTCATCTGTTCTTTACAGAGTACCGGTCTGAACCAGAACTGAGGTGATGTCGGAGCCGGTGCAAAAGGTGTTAGGTTCAACTTCCATGAAAAGGCAGCAGCACACCTGATGAAGGGTAAGAAAGTACTGACTGTTAGTACCCTTCCTACAGGAACAGCAGACCTCTGACCTTTGGGACAAAGTCATTTTGGAATCACAGAACCAGACAGAACATCAGGGATTGGAAGGGACCTCGAAAGATCATCCAGTCCAATCCCTCTGCCACACCAGGATCCCCTAGACGAAGTTGCACAGGAACAGTCCATAGAATCATGGAATTGTTAGGGATTGGAAGGGACCTCGAAAAATCACCAAGTCCAATCCCCCTGCCACAGCAGGATCACCTAGGCCCAGTCACACAGGAACATGTCCAGGTGAGTTTTAAGCATCTCCAAAGAAGGAGACTCCACAACCCCCTGGGCAGCTTGTTCCAGTGCTCCATTACCCTCACTGTGAAGAAGTTCCTTCTGATACTCATATGGAACCTCCTCTGTTCCAGCTCACACCCACTGCCCCTTGTCCTATCATTAGATGCCACTGAGCAGAGCCTGGCTTCATCCTCCTGACACCCACCCTTCACATATTTACAGACCACCCCTCAGTCTCTTCCAAGCTCAGGAGTATGTGGACACCCAGCTGAACTGAGTTTTGGAATTACTCTCTTTATTTCTAGTGGTCTGCAGGTTACTGCTGCTTCCCTCTGCTTTTCTAATTTAAATCAAAAGAATGGTGGAGAAGCTGCTACACCCTTCCAGAGCTGAGGACTTCAAACAGTGCGGTGCAATGCTCAGTAGGGGTAGCTCCTAGTTGAACTGTGAATAGGGTTAAGCAGAACAAGTGTCTTAGAGGGGGATAAACTACGCAATTAAGACTCATCCGCGGAGCCCCTTAGTGTATTTAACACATTTTCCTGAGCAAAGAACACACAAACGGACGAGCTGAATTGTCATCTGCATTTCAGAAACGTGCCAGTCTCCAAAGTGTCCCATCCAACAGCGATCTCTGTGTTTTCATCACACGTCTAATTGCAGGCAGTTAAGCAGCCCTTGGTTGCATTGCTTACGATGCTGGCGCAGAAGCAGCACTAGATCTATCTTGTGGCAGAATGCCACAGCGCCGTCCAACTGCCGACGAGCCACGTGGGGGTGGTCCAACCATCTGTGTGTCTTGATACTCCTTTCCTGGCAAACCTTTTACCCATATGGGTTATGGGTGCCCTCGTCTGCCTACATCATGGAGAGGTTCAGTACCACCATCTATGATGTTCCTTGGTGTGACTGTTAACAATTACCCCGAACACAGAGCTCTCCCTACCCTCATATTTAGCCTCATCCACATCTGCTTTGCACACACCTGCCTTCACCTGTTAGATGCAGGAAGGACTTGATTTCTGGAATGTGTGAAAGCTGTCAGAGCCGAGGCATCATAGTCATCTCAGAGGGCTGATAGCTGGTGCTTTGTGGCTTTGAAGCTTCATTGCTAAAGAGATTAAACGATCTGTCCCTTCACGTGTTGACAGGGCAGCAGTTCAGTGTCAGCACTCAGTCAATACGGCCGCGCCGACCGCGTGCACAGACCGTTGGCGTCTTCTCGCGGCCGTTTTCGATCATGTCGGAAATACCCGACGCGCGCTTTTCAGAGCCATTTCGAGGAAGAGAGTGTCGGCTTCCAGCCTGACATATTAGCGAGCCCGAGTGAAATGACTTTTATATCCCGCTTCACAATCTGCTCTCGCATTCCCCTCTGTATGTTAAAGAGTAGTATCAAACAGGATACCCCCAGAGTGCAAATCAGGCTTTGGAAGAGACAAACGTTTGCGTTTAAAGATCGCTTGGATGAGGCACTGAGGGACATGATTTAGGGGTGAACTTGTCAGGTAGGGTTGGACTAGATGATCCCAGGGGGCTTTTCCAACCAGAGAGTTTCTATGATGATACCTACAATATTCCTTTGCTTATCCGGAGGTCTTTCCCTTCTGGTTTTCAACAGTAGTTACGTTTTGGAGACCAAGAAGATGTGAAGACTCAAGGAACAGAAGTGTTGCAGTCACGGGGGTTGTGCTGACTTACGTACGTAATGAATTGCCTTGCAGCTCTGAGGTCTTTGTTGACTAATGAAATCCATCGATTTGTTGGATTCAACAGTAGTGTTGCAGAGTATTTATGAAATTCATTGGCTTATTTGGTGACTTTATTGCTTTTTGTTTGAAAGATTATGTGTTGTGCACATTACACTGGCTTGAATGCACATAATGTACTTTGATGACAGTTTAATGGGATTGTCTGAAAGGATTTCATACAAATGCAAGTGTGTTTCTTTGCATTTCAAGTGTTCCGTGTCTGCTGTTGATTTCAGGGACTTCTTCCCAGTGAGGGTGATGGAGCACTGGAACAGTGTTCCCAGGGGAGTTGTGGAGTCTTCTTCACTGGAGACATTTAAAACTCACCTGGATGTGTTCCTATGCAACTTGGTCTAGGTGATCCTGCTGTGGCAGAGGGATTGGACTAGATGGTCTTTCGA
>JAOXOE010032209.1:0-11242 GCA_028565055.1 Phoeniculus purpureus
CTATCTGAAAGGACATTGTAGAGATGTTGGTGCTGGTCTCTTCTCACAGGGAATTAGTGACAGAACCAGAGGGAAGGACTTCAAGCTCCAACATGGTAGGTTTAGGCTGGACATCAGGAACAAATTCTTCATGGAAAGAGCGGTCAGGCACTGGAATGGGCTGCCCAGGTTGGTGGTTGATTCACCATTCCTGGATGAGTTTAAAAGACACTTAGATGTAGTGTTAGGGCATCTGGTTTAGGGGTGAACTTGTACAGTAGGATTGATGTTTGGACTTGGTGATCCCAAGGGTCTTTTCCAACCTGAATGATTCAATGATTCAGGGGGATTGGATTAGTTAAGTGATTGGATTAGTTAAGTGATTGGCAGGGGGATTGGACTAGATGATCTTTCGGGGTCCCTTCCAATCCCTAATGATTCAATTCTATTCCTTTGCTCTGTGTGTGGTTCTTCTAGGGCCGTGCAAAGTCCTGTCATCTCAAGGACAGTATTGGCAGAAATGGCACGTTGCAAAAATGCAGTCAACCTCTACCGTAACCAAAGTCCTCAATTATAAATGCCTGCCATGCCTTTATCTTGTGACCTCTCCTTCTTGCTGAATAAGCACTTCTACTTTGTCCCCGGACTCTCTGTGAATTACAGTTAGCTGCCATTTGATAGTCACCTGGGGGAAGGGAATATATATTGGAATGTTTTTTCTTCTTTCATGTAATAATCACAAGGTATGGCTTGTAGTTCACCCCGTATCTGATTGCTTCTGAAGGAGGGAAAACTTCCTTCCTCAGGGGGACAGATGCTGCTTTATATATGGATGCTTGTGATAAAACAAATAAATACTGCACTCCAGGGGAATTATTTTAGAACATGGATACTTATAGTAAGAACAACTCTGCCTACTATATGGGAAGGGAAATAATGACAGGAATTTAACTGCTTTCTTCTCTTGGTTTTAGGAAGTTGTCTGAATAAAAATACACCAAACAGTAGGGGAGTGGAAAGGTAAAACAAATGTTTCTAGAATGGAGACTTGAAGCCTTAAAAGGAAAGAATTCTGACTATAAACTCTGTAACAGCACTATTGCTGTTCTCGTACCTCAAGCTAGTGTCAAGAAAGCAGACTTTCTGCCGTGGATGAGAACAGTTTGTAGACTTTTGCAACTTGTATATCCAATTTTAATTAGCAACTGTGAAGTGCATTTTAGCTTCCAGTTGGTCTCCGCAGCATCAATTCGTAACACATAGTTGTCCCTCCTGTTTTTTTCCACTATCATTAACCTTTCAGTGAAATAGTCTCTCCACTTGGTTTCACAGCATCACCGGTGAGGATACCAGAGAGGTCTCTCAACACCAGGCACGGCCAATCTGCCTGTTTTATTATTAAAAAGATACCTTACTTGGGTTCTCAGTGGAAGGAAATCAACAAATGAAAATGCATGAAGGGAGCGTGGAAGCTCGTAGTTGCTGAAGATAGATTTATAACTGTAATGATATTTTGTGGTTTGCTCCTGAATATGCATCAACAAGTAGTAAATAATTTGAAGGGAGGATTTGCACAAGCTCTGAAATGCTTTTAGTGCCTCAGCCCAATTTCAGGCCGTAACAAATAAGCATGAATACTGCAGGCAGCATTTTGTTAATCTCTCTAGCGTTCAGTCACTTGTAAAACAAAAGGAATAGTGCTATGAAACCTGACTTAACCGCCCACTGCAGACAGTGACAAGAGGGGCAAAGTAGAATTTTAACAGATCCTTTGAATTATGTGGAATGCTTTATAGAGAATACCTTTGCGACAGAAAGGGGGCTTCTTGCATAATTCTCAATGATGGCCCATTTTAATACCCTCTGCAAAAATCTAGTAAGCAGCAGTACTATCACCCTTTCTGTTACTGAGGTCTTCTGGTTGTTCTGAGAATATTTCAAACTAGTGGTGGAACATCACTGCTAATGATGATGCTTCATGCAATCTTGCAGTCAACTTCTTTCAATGGAAATTTGCAATGGAAATCTTTCCTAGAAATGTGCCAGTTCAGACAGGACTTAATTGGGAAAAAAAGTCAATTGTGGGTCCTGGGTAAAATTTCTATTAATAATCAGGAAGAGACAGGCACCTGCCGTAGGAAGTAGTTGTTCCCTGCTGTTGCTAGAGGTCAGTTAACCCTGTTGTACAACCTTTTGGTGTGTATTGGCAAACTGCACTAGCACCAAAGGCAGGAACAGTGGTGCAGTCGCATGGAGTCCACCCTCCTTCTTCCTTCAGCTCAGCCCTGCATCTGCTCCTGTTGGGTGTGTCAGATACAAATACTCTAACTGCGTCAAATACAATGGGGATTTAACCCCCGTTTATTTAACGAGTAGGAAAGCTCCGACTGCTGCTCACTCTGGGCAAGTGTTTGTTTTACTGAACTTCTCTAGAGGGATTTTTCTTGGTATGGGATTTCCTGAAATGGCACTTCTGTACTCCTGTGAGAGACACAAATTCAGCTGCAGTCCTTACTGGTTGGAGAGGGGGAAGGAAGAGTCTGTGGTGATCAGTGCAGTGACTCAGAACTCTTGGAAGCTGGAACCTTGCAAATACTATTTTCAGATAATGATCCAAATGAAAAGTGTTAATTGATACTTCTAGGTATCTCATGTGAATATAGTGGTGCACATACAATGCCTGAGCACATTACGGTTTTGAACACTGCAATTCTGTAATGACAGAGTAGATTGACAGTGAGTATTCTTCCTGCTGATGACCGTATTGAAAAGTTTGATCAGCTTTGGCTGTTAAGCAGCTTCAAACCTTCAGTTACTATTTTTGGGTAATTAATGGCTAGTCAGTCACTAAAACCTCGAAGCATGCTGTTTCTGGAGGTGCCAGGAGTTTCCTGTGCTGTGTGGTGGAGGGAGCATTGCCTGCTGTGTTGGGCTGTGTGAGTGCTTACACCTGTTTGCAAGGGAGTGTGGTCATAAATGAATGACATCCACCTTCCCCAGTGCAGAGAAAGTAGATATTGGGAAAGAGGGATCAGTGCCATGGCCCAGGTAATCAGTGCATAAGGAGCTCTGGCAATGAGGTTTTAAACAAGCCCATGTGGGCCAGCGAAGAGAGCAATTTCTTTTGGTGACGTGTATGCACTTGACAACCACAAAATTCCATAACCAAGTAGGTAAAGATGTTTGCAAGAGCTTTTTTGGTTTTCCTCCTTAGAATGAACTCATTAGTTTAATGACAAAAGGTTTCGTTGTAGAAGATGGGGAGAAGACCTGCCATGGAATTGTCTGTTCCTGCTGTGTTGTGAGACACTGATGTTTGTGCTTGGTGGTTCAAAGAGGTGCTGGTCACTCTCACCATCGTATAGCAACCCTTGCAACCATCATATGTTGCTTTTTCTTTTGGCTCATCAGGCTTTTAGGAGGACAGAAGGAGATGGATGTTTTTATGTTTGCCTGAACTTTGCAGTTTCAGTGAAATATGAATTTGAACTCGTAGGTAGCACGGGGAGTAGCTGTGTGAAATGGAGGAAGATGGGACTTAACTGTGCTTGCAAGTGTTTATGAAAATGTAAACAAGCTTCTGGAAGCCAGAGTTCAAGGGCAACAAACAACTCTCTGCTCGCACTTCTTCTTTCGATTTTTGCAATCTTTTCACACTCAAGGATTGTTTCTTCCTGACCTGAAAACTTGGGCTCTTGACTTCCTCAGACTGTGGTTTAAGCTGTTGAGCAGTGTGCTTAATAGTAATAATTTATTTCTGGTGCTGATACAAAATCAGGCGGTTTCTCATTTTGCAAGAACTATTGAACGGCAATTTTACAGGCTTTAGTTAATGCTAGCTTAGATCAGTATCTGAGACTGCCATTTATGACAGGAGGCTGCTGTGAAATCACAGGGTAACCACAGACTGGTTATGTTTGCTGTAATTGCAATTAAATTAAAGGATTTATAGTTAGCTGGGAAAGTACATTACTTAGCACTACCTTTTTATACACCACCAAGCTTTCCTTTAAAAATCAAACAGATGTTTTCATAGGTATGGGGGCTAGGTTCACTCAAAATCATGCTATTAATCAATTTCTGTGTGTGATACTGTAGCTTTAATGGATTTTAGGCTGAGTTGAAATGATTGAGGCATTTTGGTGGAAACTAAACATGCCTATAGAACACTAATGCTGTTGCGTGGCTATAACACTTGTTGAAATATCACTTCTATGATCAAAAGAAGCCAGACCTTTAAACCTTATGGTTCTTGTCTTTATACTACAAGATTTTAAACATGAGAAATGTAATGCCTCATTTGTTTTGAAAGATCATTTAGTGAATCACAGAATTATTATTGAGGCTGGAAAAGACCTGCAAGATCATCCAGCCCAGCCTGTGACCTAACCACCACAATCACCTAGACCAGGGCACTGAGGGCCATAGCCAATCTGTCCTTAAACACCTCCAGGGATGGGGACTCCATCACTTCCCCAGGAAGTCCATTCCAGTGTCTGATCACCCTTCCATGAGGAAGTGCTTCCTAACATCCAACCTAACCTTCCCCTGGAACTGCTTCAGGCCCTGCCCTCTTGTCCTGTCGCTAGTTGTCTGGGAGAAGCAGCTGACCTCCATTTGACTACAACTTCCCTTCAGGTAGTTGTAGAGATTGATAAGATCCCTGCAAGTCTCCTCTTCTCCAGGCTAAACCACCCCAGCTCCCTCAGCCTCTCCTCATCAGACTTTCCTTCCAGTCCCTTCACCAGCCTCATTGCTCTGCTCTGGACCTGCTCCAGCCCCTCAATCTCTTTCTTCAAGTGAGGGGCCCAGAACTTCCCCCAGTACTCAAGGGGAGGCCTCACCAGTGCCAAGTACAGGGGGAGAATTATGTCCCTAGTCCTGCTGGTCACACTATTGCTGATACAAGCCAGGGTGCCATTGGTGCCATCCACAAATCTAAGGGTAGATTTGATCCCCTCATCCAGATCATCAATAAAGATGTTGAATAGAACCTAGGAATTACTGCTTGATGTTGGTAGAGTTGGTTTTCTGGTGCTTGGTGACTGCAGCCTCATTTGCATGAGTAAAAATGTTTTGAGCTATGTGTACAAGTGCAGTGAGCTGCTGTCTTGGCCCTGAACAAAAAAATACCACTGAGTCACTGCAGAGATCTGGATGCCTGCGTTGTCTTTGCTGTAGTGGAATTCAGTTCTCAAGTGGTTCTGACACTCTTGCCTTCCTTGGATGTGCACAGAAACACACAACTCTGTTTACACTGTGTTTTTGCTTGTTTAGAAAAATCAGTCATCTGCATCTGGTACGTGCTGATGTGCTGGTACGTCACTAATCAAGGAATTTTATGTAGCTGTGAAATATTTTGATCCTCTTACACTAGTGATAGCGTATTCTACTACTGAAGTCTGGTGAAAATTGAAATAAACTATTCCTCCTTTTATTCTTCTCATCTGTTGATAGTGTTAATAGAGTTGTTACACTGATTATGTTATTGATAAGGTCTCGTGTTACAAGTAGTGTTCTTCCACTGCAAGCCACACTTCCCTTTCAAAGTGCATTTCAGTCCTATCTACATTGCAACAATCAATACTATTATCAGCTGTGTTAAGGACCTTTTTCCATTATTCTTGATACAATGGATTTGTTGTCAGTAAACTTACTGTGGAATTCTCTATCCATGTATTCAGAAGAACAAAGTAATGTGAGAGCTCTGGAGAGCTTCCAGCAGTGTGTTGCTGGCCTTATCACAATAGACAAGATTAGTAAAAGTAGAATTCAAGCCTGCTGTGCACCTTGAACCAGCTCAGATTTCAAACACTTGTCTACATAGAAAAAGATTTCTCCAGGAGAATAAGCAGCCCAGGCACAATAACTGGAGCATGTTTTGTTTAAGCTCTACAGTGAGCAGCTACTTGTGTGGGTATGTGTTGCTTTGGATACTGTGGTGAGCAACTAACAATGACCAATGATTAATTAGAAGTTCTTTTTGAAACTATCATAGTTCTTGAGCAGAACATCGTCAGAGCCCACTGATGGAGCTCACAATTAGCAAGTGGGGTGGAAAGGAAAATATCTTATTTCTACAATCACAGAATCACTGAACATCAGAGACTGGAAGGGACCTCAAAAGATCAGCCAGTCCAATTCCCCTTGCCACAGCCAATTTGAGACCACAAGTTGTTAAGCATTTTACTGTGCCCTGACCAAAGTTTGGATGAATGGTTTCTGTGTGTTTTGCATGTCTAGATGTTTATATTAGTGCTTGGTACACATTGATGTATAGGTTAATACTTTGATTAATTTTTGTGCTTTTCCTGGAGCACCGGCATTTTGTGAAAGAAGTAACTGTCTCATCTCTAACTTCTTCCAGGTAACCAATTTTCTTTCTTTTAAAAACACTTTCTGGAACAATGAACAAAAATTTGTAACCTTGAGCACAAGGCAACTGTCATCCAAATATATGAAAAGTTGAATTTTCTCGTTTAGATTTTCTTATACCTGCTGCCTTCCATGTCTCCCACATCTCCTCACTCATTTAGGTTGTGCCTTTGATTCTTTCTGCCCTTTGGTGCTCTTTGGTGCTCTGAGGAGAACCCACAACCCTTTATTAAGACTGTGGAGAGAAGGAGAGAAAGAATTGCAGTTCCAGTAATGAAAAGACAATGCAATGTATTATGAATTATAGTGTAATTGCCAGGAAATGTGATTTTATTACAAAGAATTGGCTAATCACCAGCCTGTTGGAACAAGCTGCCTCTTTCGTGAGAAGGAGGTAAAATTATGGAGAGGTGGCAGGGGTTGTCCATTTTGACTTCACACTGCAATCAAATGGTTTGATTTTTATCTAAGCTACATGAACAAAGTTCTTTAAGTCATGATAGAGAGTTAGCAGTGCTGTAAACCAAGACAAACTTATGCCAGAATTTTGATCTTGATGAGTGTAAGCCATTATGAAGGTTTCAGTAGGACCTCACTCACACCTTTCCATTTTCTGTTGTTTGGCACAGAACGCACTAAAATGCTGTGAGTGTCACAGAATCATAGAATGGTTTGGGTTGGAAGAGACATAAGAGATCATCTAGCTCCAACCCTTTGCCATGGGCAGGGACATCTTTCACTAGACCAGGTTGCCCAGAGCCCCTCTCCAACCTGGCTTTGGACACTTCCAGGGAGGGGGTGTCCACAATCTCTCTGAACAACCTGTTCCAGTGCCTCGGCACCCTCGCAGGGAGGAATTTCTCCATATCAGTGCAAAACATTTCTGCCTCACTAAGAAACATGAGGCATTCTGCTGCTCTGCTTTATTACTACAACGCTCCTATTACACATTGTCTGAATTCTGTGCTTTGGGGAAATTTTACCAGGTTTGTATGGAAGGGGAAAATTTGTCTATGAGATCTTGCCAAGAACCCGTGCTCTTTCAGTAACCTCCAAATGTTTTATGTCTCACTGTGGTATATTGATTAGAGCTCTGAGATGGTCAGAAGTCTTTAAAACTCAGCCTGTAGCTAATTGGCAAGATGTTATTACCTTGCTGTTTCCCGTCTGTTGACTGAGCTCCAAGAAGCCTTTCTCCTTTGCGAGCTTTCACAGCATTCACTGACTATGACATGTTTAATTTGCTCACTGAATTATGTATGACAAGAAACATCTTGCTGCTGCACAGCAAACAGCCTGTGCTGTGAGCTGTGGTGCTTGTCTGCTGCATGTGGCATTAATCTCAGCTGTAGATTCCTAGAAGGCTGGATAGGACCTGAGGTGGGAAAAGATGGGGAGGAACAAGAAAATGGGATTGAAGAAGTTTCCACAAGCCAAAAAGCAAGACAAGATGTCACTTTGTTTTGGCATATTCAGCTGTTAGGTTTTATATCTGGAACCCCTCAGACAATACCTCTGCTGTCGGCAAGGTACCAATAAATTATGAGCAGAGATCCCCATTGATTCTGGATGCAGTGAAGAAACTCGTGGCACATTGTCATGAGATGAATGTACTGTTGAAACACCATGGCTTCGAATCGGTTTTGTGCACTTTTGAAAACATTTTTCTCTCTCTAGAACTGACAAGAGCCCTAGTGTTCCTGCCTTAACCTTGTTCTCATAGAATGTGTGGGTTGGAAGTGACCTGTAAAGGTCACCTAGTCCAGCACCCTGCAGTGAGCAGGGATATCTGCAACTCGAGCAAGTGGTTCAGAGTCTCATCCAACCTGACCTGGAATGTCTCCAGCGATGGAGCTTCTACCATGTCCCTGAACAACCTGTTTTCAGTATTTCATCACCCTCATTGTGAAAAAAAATTCTTCATAACATCCAAACTAAACCTACCCTCTTGTAGTTTATTACCCCTTGTCCTGCTACTACAGGCCTTGCTAAAGAAATCTGTCCTCATCTTTCTTATAGTCTCCATGGAGTCTCCTCTGCCTATTGTCCTCTTGTAGTCTCCCTGTAGAAAGGGAAAAGAAAAAAATCCCTCTGATCAGCCATTTGGAAATTTTACTAATTATTGCTTTTTCAAAACAGTAAAAAATAGGGCACATGTAATGAATCTGCCTTTTTCAACACTGCATTCTGTATGAAATGTTTTGCTCAAAACTGTCATGTTTTTTGGTGTTTGTCAGCATCACATTCCTCAATCTGTACTTTTCAGTCTCAAGTTGTCAAATTCATTAGCTTGATTACACTGCCATCAGACTAATAATGACATCCTTGTCTATATCCAGATTCCATTGAAGTGAGTGGGAGTTTACCTACGGGTTTCACTGGGAAAAAATTCATGTTTTGCATCAGGGAAAACACCTTACTCACAGAATTTGGTGACTGGGAGAATCTGAAGCTTTAAGTAATGGGCAATGAATCTGGAAGCTCAGATCTTCATCCCAACACCCGTAATCTGGAAAACTGACAAACTTACTTGTAGAATTTGTAGGTGTTCCAACGTGGGAGCTTTTCCACTTACTCATTTCTTTCACTGTTTTCTAGATTGACTTGTAAAACAAAAGAGCAGCATATCTGAGAAGTTGTAAAAGACAATAAATAAAAGTAACTGAGGCTTGAATTGTGCCAAAAGAATCACAGAACATTATGGATTGGAAGGGACCTTGAAAGATCACCCAGTCCAATCTCCCTGCCACAGCAGGATCCCCCAGATCCAGTTACACAGGAACATGGCTGGGTGGGTTCTAAACATCTCCAGAGAAGGAAAATCCACAACCCCCTGGGCAGCCACCTCCAGGGCTCTGTCACCCTCACCACAAATTAAAAGAGCTGGAGATGCTGGGGCAAAAGAAATTGTTTGTGTTCTTCAGGAATTTAGTTTTACTAAATCTTGTCTGAATGATGATTTCTAGTCAAGAATTGTTAATACTTTATACTATACACTTGACTTTGTTGATCCAGATTGCAGCCAATACTCAAGAATAATCAATACTGGAATGCCTAATGGTGACTGCTTTATTTTGTCAATGTCAGCTATATGTTGGAAATATAGAACATGCTTCTCGTACAAGGTATTTTGATGTATTCTTCATATTTATTTAAAGCATAAAGGGCACAGCAATTGCTGGAGTAGCATTGCTTTTTCAGTATGACATAGTCCTGTGCTAAGCCTATTACCCTGTCTGTGATACAGCATGTGTCCATCGCTGGGGGGATTTGACTTAGGGTGGTAGGAAAAAAAAATCTTAACCTAGGAAAAAAGACAACTGGAGTCCAGTGAAGTCTGTCTAGTACTGGTCTTCTGAAGTATGAGGCCACGGTGTTTGGGTGCGTGCTGGTTTCCAAATGCTCCTGACAAGAGTGAGGACTTCTGCCTCCAGACCCTGGGTGTGAATAGATGTGCTGTGAAGTGATACGGGATAGCAACCCTGGGTAGAGTGTGTATGTTGTCTAGTGTCGTATTTCTGCAGAGAAAATGGGTTCAGGAACGGACAGATTACTTCTAACTAAGGAAAGAACTTTAATTCTTGTCCTTAGTGCCTGACTGGACAGACCTCTCCTTGGAGGGAGATTTGCTGCCCTAATCCCAAGTTTTCCCCTGAGTACATGAGATACTTCCATGAAGTGTTTACTTTGTGTGGATCTTCTGAGATGACCTGATAAGCCTTGTAATTAGATTGGAAAGAGGAAAAGCTCTCAAGCAAATGAAAATGGCAAGGCTATGTAGTAAAATAAAAAAATCCCAAAACAGAGTGTTAGAAGTCATGAAAGGCTGTGTTTCTGTCACAGCAGCTTTTTAAGACTAACTGGTGATGTGTCTGATTCTGGGCTCTGTGTCTCTGCACTGTCCTTTTTATTAATGAATTCTGTACAACTTTATTGAGTTTGTACAGCTTTACTGCTGTCAATCCTCATGGCTGGTGTTTTGAGAGTAAATGCAGAGTATTTTTTGTCTTGTCACACTGATGGTGTCACAGGCTGGGAGAACACAGTCATGTTCCAATGCACCCAGTAGAGCTTTTTGCTTTGTACTTTGTGTTGATGGTGGTGTCTGCTAGTACAAGAAACAATTACTAGTTCAGTTTCACAAACCCAAAGAATATGGAATTTCTTATTACCGAAGGAGCTGTTAGTAAACATGGGGAAACTTTCTCTGTATTTCAAGTATTTGAGGTTGCTGTTGCACTTGAAGGATGGGAGGAGGTAGATGTGGCTTGTACACAGCCATGATACAAAGCAAGTGTCCATTTGACTTCAAGTGAATGAGTACCCGTATGTGAACATCTGTTACATACTTTTCTCCCTGATGAAGAAAGGCTGAGGGAGCTGGGTCTCTTGAGCTTGGAGAAACGGAGACAGAGTGGTGACCTCATTAATGTCTATAAATATGTGAAGGATGGGTGTCAGGAGGTGCTCAATGTCATCCAGTTATAAGACAAGGGGCAATGGGTGTAAGCTGGAACAGAGGAGGTTCCACATCAATATGAGAAGGAACTTCTTGCCAGTGAGGGTGACAGAGCACTGGAACGGGCTGCCCAGGGGGATTGTGGAGTCTCCTTGTCTGGAGACATTTAAAACCCACCTGGATATGTTCCTGTGCAACTTGGTCTAGGTGATCCTGCTGTGGCAGGGGGATCGGACTAGATGATCTCTCGAGGTCCCTTCCCATCTCTAATATTCTGTGATTCTATGGTCCTGTGAACTGAACAGACTCCTATGTGTCCATGGCTCCTCTCCCTAATAATATGCTCTCTGCCTGGACTTGTTATCCTTTCAGGGAAGGAGAAAAGAACCTTGTAAATGGTACTGGCCAGACCTCTATGATCACAAAAAT
>JAOXOE010032210.1:0-11239 GCA_028565055.1 Phoeniculus purpureus
GGGATCCTGCTGTGGCAGGGGGATGGGACTGGGTGATCTCTTGAGGTCCCTTCCAACCCCTAATGACTGGATCTAGGTGATCCTGCTGTGGCAGAGGGATTGGACTGGGTGACCTTTCAAGGTGCCTTTCAACCCCTAACGCTCTGTGATCCTGGCTCTGGACGCCACCAGGTGTGTTGAGGGAGATGTCACCAAACTGGGAAGCACCAGGGCACCCAAGGAGAGCCCTGAGCTGACTGTGGAGTTGCCCCAGTGTTGAAGGACTGGGTGAAGCCAAGGTGCTGTGATGCCTCTGTCCCATTGCCTTCCCATCACCATCACAGAGGGTGCTTCTGAGCACTGGGAAGCTCCTCTGGGGAGGCTGCTGGTGCTGATGCTCCCCTCAGCCTGGCTCCAGCATCCATCCTGGCTGATGAAGGCAGTTCCAAGGTCAGCATCCCCCCTCGGGGCTCCAGAGACATCCCTTGTGCCGGCGAGAGGACTGGAGCAGAGCAGAGCTGCTGCCTGACTCCTTTTGCTCGTTGAAAGCTGATAGGGAGGGAGAGCGAGAGGGAGGGAGAAACGTGAAAACCGACCCTCTGCCCCCACAAATCCTCCCCGTGTTGCAGAGCATTAAAAACATCCTGGAGCCGAGGCCAGGCGGGCGCTGCTCGCCCCGCAGGGCGGATTTCTGCCAGGACACTGACCCCTTGTGGACTCTGCAAAGGGCTCTGCAGCTGGTTCGCTCCCCCTCGCCGGGAGGCAAAAGCAGCCCGAACCCCGCAGTGCCGCAGCCTTGCGGGGCCGCTGATGCGGTTGGGGCCGGGCTGCGCCGCGAGTGGGCTGCGGGTCCCACGGGAGCTCCCCGGAGCCCGCGATGGATCGCGCTGCGGGGACGAGGGCAGCTCCGCAGCCGCCTGGCCCCCTGCGCCAGCGGTGGGCACCTGGGCTCGGTACAGAGCCCCGCGGGCTCTCGGAAGGTCTCGGACGAGCCCAGACGGGCTTGGCCAGAGCTGTTGCAACACTTGGTTCAGAGTTGGGGGGTTTTTCCACCCTGGTTGGTTCTTCCCGTGTTAGCGACTCTGGAGAAGGTCCAGGGAAGGGCCATGAGGGTGATCAAAGGACTAGAAGACCTGTCATATGAGGGATGGCTTGGGGAGGACCTTGTCACTATGTCCCAGTAGCTAAAGGGTGGCTACTAAGAAGGTGGAGACTTCCTTTGCATGAGGAATCTTGTAGAGGAGACAAGGGGTGATGCATCACAGAATCCCAGGACTTTAGGGATCAGAAGGAACCTCCAAAGATCACCCAGTCCCATCCCCCTGCCACAGCAGGATCCCCTAGACCAAGTACATCCTGGTACCTAAAGGGCAGCTACTAAGATGGTGGAGACTCCCTTTGCATGAGGGATCTTCTAAAGAAGACAAGGGTTGATGGATCACAGGACGTTGGGGATTGGAAGGACCTCCAAAGATTATCTAGTCCAGTCCCCCTGCCAGAGCAGCATCGCCTAGATCCAAGTGGGTTTGAAATGTCTCCAGAGAAGGAGACTCCACAACCACCCGGGGCAGACCCTGCCAGGGCTCTGGCACCCTCACTGGCAAGAAGGTCCTTCTCAGGTTGATGTAGAACCTCCTCTGCTCCAGCCCCTTGTCCTGTCACTGGGTGCCCCTGAGCAGAGCCTGGCTCCATCCTCCTCACACCCACCCTTCACACATTGTTCAATGTTCCTGGGGTCACCCCTCAGGCTCCTTTTTCCCAGCTCCAGAGCCCCAGCTCCCTCAGCCTTTCCTCAGCAGGGAGATGCTCCCCTCCCTCCATCATCCCTGTGGCTCTGCACTGGGCTCTCTCCAGCAGCTCCGTGTCCTTCTGGAGCTGAGGGGCCCAGATCTGGACACCAGATTCCATCTATGGTCTCCCCAGGGCAGAGTAGAGGGGGAGGAGAACCTCTCTCCATCTGCTAGCCACCCCCATTCTGATCCACCCCATTGGCCACCAGTGCCTACTGCTGGCTCCTGGCCATCCTGCTGGCCACCAGGACTCCTAGGTCTCTTTCTCCTTGGCTGCCCTCTGGCCTGCCAAGGTCCTTGTGACTATCAGCCCAGTCTGCTGGATTGTCGACCACTGCCATCAGCCAGTTTGCTGACAGAGCTCTCTACTCCCTCATCCAAGTCATTTATGAGTAGATTAAATCATACTGGTCCCAGTACCAACCCTTGGGGAGCTCCACTAGATCCAGGCCTCCAAGTAGACTCTGTCCCGTTGACCACCACTACGGTCTGGCTTGACGGCAGAAGAACTTGTGTTCCCCACAAGCCTGGTCCTGCAGTTGTGAAGGGACGGTGGGCTCCGTCCTCCCCGCTCCACCTCGCTCTTCCGTCTGCAGCTGCTGTGCCTTACATGGGTGCAACCTCCCAAGCTGAGCTACTCACCTGTGAGCTCAAACGGCCAACCCCGTGGAGAGTTGTCCCCAGTGGGAGCTGCAGGCAGTAGTTGTGCTCTGTCTCCGTCGTGAGCCAACCTCTGGATGGTGAAGTCATTTCCCCTCCGTGGTTGATAGATCCCGCATGTTCCCAGCACTGGCCTCGGGCCAGGGCACTCCAGCTCCCAGAAGATGCTGCTTCAGTGGCCTCTTGAGGACCCTTGGTGCCACCGCGTGCTGTGCGTGGCCATCGGGCCCCAGCACTCCCCATGGGCTGCCCTGGGAGGGCAAAGCACAAGGGATGACCTTCTGCACCACCCAGTGATCCTGGCTGAGCTCCCCTGTTCTGGAGGGGGTGACGAAACACCGGCAGGGCTCTCTCTGAGATATCCATTAGGGATGGACAAAGCAGAGGGAAGAACACAAGAACTCCCGTTGCACCCCTCCTGGGGTCAGAGCAAGTTCACTTCGCTCTCTTCCTCCCCTCGTGTTATTTTTCCCTTCGCTGCAGCCTCTCCTCATGCAGGTTCCAGCAGGGTTGGGACATGGAGCTGCCTGAGTGCAGGGGGAGGCTGTAGCTGTCGCTGCCGGGTTTCCAACCCGGGCTGGAAGAAGCCAGTAACTTGTTTCTGGAGGTGCCTGTGTGACTGGGAGCAGTCCTGCCACTGTGCTGCTCCCTGCTCCCCGAGGAATCCGTGGATGGCGAGTATCCGGTGAGGATCTGGGTGTTGCTCAGGGTAGGAGAACATCTTTGTCCCTCCTTTTATAGGTGGAGATGGTTCTTGGAAGGGCAGGGCTGGTTCCGCAGGAGCACTCAGCTCACCCAGGGCACAGTGTTCTTTCTGCAGGAGGTCCAGTGGGCTCTTCCGGCAACTTGGTCTAGTGGGAGATGTTTTGCCATGGCAGGGGGGTTGGAGCTAGGTGAGCTTTAAGGTCCCTGCCAACCCAAACCACTCTGTGATTCTTGCTGAAGTGGTGGACGTGATATCATCGGGTCAATGGCTGGCTACGATGAACCTGTTGAAGTGGTGGTCTCAGTAGTTTTGGTGGACCTTATAGTGTTGGGTCAAAGTTGGAGTCAGTGAACTTCTTGCCGAGGTGGTGGACGCAGTAGTGTTAGGTTGGTGGCTGGGCTCAATGAGATCTGAAGGATCTTTTCCAATCTAAATCACATTACGGATTGGAAGGGACCTCGAAAATTGTCTAGTCCAATCCCTCTACCAGAGCAGGATCCCCTAGACAGAGTCTCCTGTGACCTTCAGTGGTCCTAAAGAAGACCTTAAAGCCAGGCCTTCTGAGCCATCTTCAGACAGACTCTTCCAAGGCAATTCCAGAGCTCATTAGCAGCAGGAGAGACTGGCTGTCGCAAGGAAGCTCCATCTGGAGAAGCAGTACTTCTGGTCGAGCCTCGCTGTTGAGCTCAGGGTGATGGGACTGGATGTATTTGCATCAGAAGACCAAATTTCCTGATGCCAAGTGGCACCTCCAAGCCTTTTGATGTTCACTTGTGTGCTTGGAGATGGACTGGTGCGTGTGGGTTTGCACTGAGCAGCTGGCACCAACAGTCAAGTCCAGGAGCTGCTAATTAAAGCTCTTCATCTCCTTGTCATGGTTGGAGTGGGACTGGTTGAAGTCTCAATGAGTTGTACCATGAGAACATCCTTCCTTTGGCTCAACGTCGGCTACGTGGCAGGTTCCTTTGGGGGCTGGGGCAGAGGAGGTTCGTTTGGGTCCAGGCTGGCACTTGTTGGCTTCGTCTCCCTAGGGACTGGCAATAGGAGCAGAGGAAAGGGGGTCAGGCTGTGCCAGGGATGGTTCAGACTGGATCTTAGGAGAAACTTCTTTCCAGCAACAGTGGAGAGGGACAGGCTGTCTGGGGAGCGGGTGGAGGCACTGTCCCTGCAAGGGTTCAGCAACCAGGGTTAGTCTGGGGAGATGGGGTAGTGCTTGGGGGTTTTGTAGGGCAGGTGGTTGGACCTGATGATCTTCAAGGTCTTTTCCAGCCTTGGTGATTCTATGATCCTTTTAAGCTCGGTGGAGCTTCAAGCAACTGGGGAGCCACCAGCATGACCAGGAATGTTTAGCTGCCTTCTCTTCCTTCTCCATCCCTCGGGAGGGAGCAGCTCTGGCTTCAGGGCAGCGACTGCAGCGCCAGTCAGGCTGTCCAGAGAGCCGCTGGTCCTGTGGCTCAAACGCTGCTGCAATTGAATTAACATCCCACCACCGAGCAGGGTCTGAAGGCAGGGGGGTGCCTGGTGCTCCTGGGGAGCCAAACCAAGGACACAGGCAGCCCACCAGCGGCGCGGAGGTCCCACCTTCCTGGCAGCGCTGTTCTGCTCATTGAAGGGGCAGTTTAATTTCAGCCTTTCTGGTGGGGCTGTTCCCGTCCCAACTGGATCCAGGCTGACGGAAAAGAAGAGCAAACTCCCTTGAAACCTTGGGCTGGGGTTTTGCTCGTTGAGCGCCGCAGCGCTGGGGACCGGCGTTTGGTCTCCAAGCCGAGTAGGGCTGTTTCCGATTAGCTCGGGGACGGCTGCTGGGAAGAACTGGGGGCTCCTCTGTCTGCTCTGCCCCACCTGAACCATCTTCAGCTGGAGCAGCGAGAGGTCCCCTGTGGTTCTGTGGGGGGACGTGACCTGATTTGCCATCACCTCGCTTGTTGTCACAGAATCAATCACAGAAGATCTGGGATTGGAAGGGACCTTGAAAGATCATCTAGACCAGTCCCCCTGCCACAGGGGAATCCAGTCACAGAACATTAGGGATGGGAGTGGACCTCCAAAGATCATCCAGTCCAATCCCCCTGCCACAGTGGGATCCCCTAGATCCAGTCTCACAGGAACAGCCCAGGTGGGTTTGAAACATCTCCAGAGAAGGAGACTCCACAACCTCCCAGGACTGATTTGAAGCTCCAATCCAAGCGCTGCAGAGGGGCAGCCTGCGGTCTCCTCGGGGCACCGTCCCGCTCAGGAGCGCTGTGGCTCGTCTGGACTGCAGGGCTGCTCTGCTTTGAAGGCTCGGTGGGTCCTCAGGTCTTGCGTCAGGAGTGCGGGCTCTCCCCATCTGCGAAGCCGACCAAGGTCTCCTCTCTGCTGTGCAAAAGACCTTTCAAACAGCTCCTGAGGTCTCTGAGGGCTTCTCCTCTGCTGAAAGCTGAGCTGCCTGTTGGTTTTGGAGGCCCCTGCTCCCCCTGGCAGCCTTCCACGCGTACATTTAGCGAGGACGATCGTACCTTCCACCTCAGAAATAACCGAACCTGACGACTTCATTTAGAGCACGAAAAGGTCCCTCTTGGGCTGCTGAGCAGCTCCTGCAGCCTCTTGCTTGCTCATCACTTGCAGGGAAACCCTTGTGACCTGCACCTTGGCAGGGAAAACCCAGCTCCACAGGCAACAGTAGGACTGGTTTGGTCCTTTGCTCATGCTGGTGGTTGCATCTCCTTTAGTAGCTTCTGCTCCTGTGGAGCAAGACCCCAGCCAGGTTCCCTGCTTCCATCCTTGCCTCTTGTGGAGCAATCCTAGCCCAGCTGCTCAGAACCCTTCACACTAGGTTTCATTCATAAATCTTGGGTTAAAGGACCTTCTAGATGGTGCCAGAGCCCTGGCAGGGGCTGCCCAGGGGGGTTGTGGGGTCTTCTTCTCTGGAGATGTTTCAAACCCTCCTGGGCGTGTCCCTGTGTGACTGGATCTAGGGGATCCTGCTGTGGCAGGGGGATGGGATTGGATGATCTTTGGAGGTCCCTTCCAATCCCTAATGACTGGATCTAGGGGATCCTGCTGTGGCAGGGGGATGGGACTGGATGATCTTTGGAGGTCCCTTCCGATCCCTCATGTTCTGTGATCCTGTGAAGCCAAACCTTCAGCACTGAAATGGGGCTCACAGGTTTCTTTCTGGGTCCCTGGGGGTTGCCTCGGGTACCTACGAACCCATTACGTTTAGTAGCGGTATCTGGGCTTGGTTGGTTCTCCAAGCTCCAGAGAGCAGCAGATGGAAGGTGCTGGGTACTTCTGTGCTGAACACATCTTTTTACTCACTGAAGGCTTCAAGTTGCATCAGGGGAGGGTTAGATTGGATCTTAAGAAGTTGTTCTTTGCTGGGAGAGAGGTTGGGCACTGGAACAGGCTGCCCAGGGATGTGGTGGAGTCACCATCCCTGGAGGTGTTTAAGAACCAAGTAGCTCGAGCCCTTGAGGCCAAGGTCTGGGGGTTAAGGAGCTGTTGGGCTGAGGGCTGGACTTGCTGATCCTGGAGGTCCTTTCCAGCCAGGTTGATGGGGCTCTGGGCAACCTGGTCTGGTAACTCCAAGAGTGAGTGGCTCCTGCTCAGGAAGCTGAGACCTTCAAACACTGCTCTTCTTGAGGGGAAGGGAGGTCATCCCAGACAGGGCTTGAAGCCCTCAGGGCTGTGCATGACCACCAGCATTGCCCCAGCCCTGGAGCTGAAGTAAATGTGAGACACTGCTGCCTCCATCTGGAGGTGGAAATCCATGGGGTCTGAGGGATATTTCTGCCCCAGGGAAGAACAGGGACACATCACGGCAGAGGAATCACCAGAGGTCATAGAATCAGCAATGCTGAAAAAGACCTCCAAGGTCATCCAGTCCAGCCATCACCCCAAGCCCACTCTGCCCACTAAACCCTGTCTCCCAGGGCCACAGCTGCTCGTTGTTTGAGAAGAGTGGGGAAGGCTCCAGTCCCAACCTCTGGTGAATGAGAAGAATGGAGAAGACTCCAATCCCAACCAAACAGGGAGAGGCAGAACAAGTCGTGGAAGCTGAGTTAGGACTTTGGAGAACGTGTGCGGGAAGTGGGCTGTGGCCGGAGGGTTTGGGTCCCAGCTCGGATCAAAGGAGGTCTGGGGAGCGACTGTCTGTGAGGAACAAGAAGGTGCTGGAGTGCAGCATCGCCGCCTGCCTCTGCTTGGAAGGGTCGTGCCGGGCTTGTGGAGCGACTGGGGAGGGAGACGAGAAGTCTCCTCCAGCCGCTCCTAACAGTCAGGAGATTGTGGAAAACACCCCGAGGAGTGGGGTGGGGGGGGGATGTGGCTGCTCATTTGTTCCACATGTGAGGCTGGAAAAAATTGTGGTGAGGAAATGCTGGTGCCCTTCTGCTCTAGGGACAGGCTGAGGGAGTTGGGGTTGTTTAACCTGGAGAGGACGAGGCTCCAGGGGGACCTTCTAGCGACCTTCCAGCCCCTGAGAGGGGCTGTCAGAAGGGCTGGGGAAGGCTGTTCCCAAGGGCAGGGAATGACAGGTTGAGGGGTCCTGGTTTGAAGCTGGAAAAGGGACAGGAGGAGACAGTTGTTGAATCTGAGGCTGGGGGATCCCTGGAACAGGCTGCCCAGAGAGGTGGTGGAGCCCCCACCCCTGGAGCTGTTCAAGGTCAGGCTGGCTGGGGCTCTGGGCAACCTGGGCTGGGGAGTGGTGGCCCTGCTTGGTGCAGTGGGGTTGAATGGTTTAGTTAGTGGTGTCCTTGCTTGTTGCAGGGAATTTGGACTGGCTGCCCTTTGGAGGTCCCTTCCAACCTCCTGATGCTATGGAACGCTGTCGCTGTGCTCTAGAGCCACGAGTGCCAGGGATAAGGGCTTTCCCTCAGCACTCAAAACACGAGGAGTCCACCCTGGGCTGGCTGGGAGATGTGAGGAGAGAACCATAGGGACCCAGACTAGGAGCTGAAGGTACCTGGACATCCACCAGTGTGTCCCCAGCATGCAGGAGCAGCAACATCTGGCTGCTTTCGGGGTGATGGCGAGGGGGGTTTGGTTATCAGGGTCCTGCTTAAAATCTGTCTGAGTGTCCCTGGAGAGAGTCCTCAGCCCTTGGAACCGGCTGCCCAGGGAGGGGGTTGAGTGACCATCCCTGGCCTTGTTTCACAGCCGGGGAGATCTGGAGCTCAGGGACAGGGTTTGGCGGTCGGATGGGGCAGTTGAGTTCAGGGTTGGACTCCATAAGCTTTAAGGTCTTTTCCAACCTGAACAACTCATGACTCCAAGAGCACTGCCCCATCTTCAAGCAGCTTCTTACCTCATGCTTTGCCTTGATCTAGGAACAGGATCTCTTTGTCTGCGGGTCGGTGGGGAACAATAAGCCACCACTCTTCCTGCACCCCAGGTGCCTGTCTAATGTGATGGGGGTCAGTAGAATTCAACCGTGTTCTGCTGTGATTAACACTGGAAGAGGATCTCCTTGGGAATTAGCTGGTGGCAGTGGAAGGCATCTCCTAGTGTGGAAAAGGAGGGGTTCCATCAGGGTCAGTGGTTCTGTGAGGTGTAGGAAGGGAAGTCCATCTGTTAACGCTTGTCTTCCTGACAGTTACTTGAAGATCTGTCATGGGATGTAGACTAGATCCAACCACAAGCGTCATCTCGACGCGCGCTCTGTGGGGAAGACATTGCATGGAATCACAGACCATTAGGGGTTGCAAGGGACCTCGAAAGATCGCCCAGTCCCATCCCCCTGCCACAGCAGGATCCCCTAGATCCAGTCGCACAGGAACATGGCCAGGTGGGTTTGAAACGTCTCCAGAGAAGGAGACTCCACAACGGACTCTCTCCAGCAGCTCTGTGTCCTTCTGGAACTGAGGGGCCTCAAGTGGACACAAGAGTCCAGATGTGGTCTCACCAGGGCAGAGTAGAGGGGGAGGAGAACTTTTCTTGATCTACTAACATCCCTGTTCTGGTCCACCCCAGGATGCAATTGGCTTTCTTGGCCACCAGGGTCCATTGCTGGCTCCTGGCCATCTTGCTGGCCAGCAGCATCCCCAGGTCCCTTTCTCCTACACTGCTCCCCAGCAGGTCAGTCCCCAACCTATCCTGGTGCCTGGGATTGTTCTTGCCCAGATGTCACACTCTACACTGCCCTGGTTAGAGCTGATTCAATGTCCCCCCACCAGCTCTCCAGCCTGTCCAGGTCATGAAGGTGATTGGACTGGATGATCTTTCGAGGTCCCTTCCAACCCCTAATGATTCTAAGTTTGGGAGGGAAGTTCACCTCTAGGCTCGGGGCTGCTCAAGGTTGGAGGTGTCCCTCCGTGTACTCAGAGTGCAGCCGTCCCCTTGGAGCGCGTTCCCCTTCTCGAGGGAACTGGGTTCCCAAACTGGTTGTGGTTGCCCCTGGGGCTCAGACGTGAACATCGCCGCTGAGCCGCAGCCCAGGGCCGACGGCTTGGAGACGGCCCTGGAGCCGCAGCCCGGCCGTCGCCGAGGTGGAGAATGTCCTTTTTGTCGGCGGTGGGGTCGCTTTTCCTGCTGGGAACAGCTTTGAACCGCGGAGACCTCGGGCGCACAAAGGCAGCGTCAGATGCTCCAGCAGCCGCCGTCGCCAGTTGTATCTCGGGAGCACAATAGCGACGAGGGCAGAGGGTCTAATCTCTCGGCGGAGGCGCTCGGTGAAGCTTCTCTCCCCAAAGAGCCCTTGTGCCCCGGGACAATAGCAGCCATGGATGCGCTGCCAGCACGGGGTTGCCAGGCGCATTCAGACCCGTGGGCACTTCTTCCCCGAGCTGGTGGGGTCTCGGCACCTCTTTGGCCACTGCCCACGCGGGCTGGCGACTGCCATCCCGGGCTGGCGACGGCAGGTCTGCTGGCACCAGCGAAGGCTGCGGGCGCTGGGTGGGGGGTGCCTGATGCTTCGGCCACGCGATGACGTCCGGGCCGGCGAGTCCCGCTGCACAATGGCCGAGAGCTGGAGGAATGTGGCTCCGGGGCTCTGTGTCGCCGAAGGCGGTCGGGGCCTCGCTGGAAAGGTCAGGCAAAGGAAACACAGTGGCGCTTGTCTGGCGGACAATAAGGGATGTGTTGTCGCAGGGTGAACGGGCTGATCGAGTGGATGTCAAATGTTTACTCTGCGTTTCCACAGAGCGGTCAGATGAGGACTGATGTCTCTGAGCGGTGAGGACCACTGGTAGGAGCATCAGGATCTGTCTGGTGGGATGGGCTGTGGTGATCCCGGGTCTTCTCTGCCACCTTCGTGGCCAAAACTATCAGTGGGTGTTGTGGGGATCCCATTGTCCCATTCAGAGCCTCTCTGGGGCATCATCTAAGCATCTGCTGTTCTGTTCTGCGTCCTTTCATCGTGTCCTTTCATCATGAAGGTCCTTCACTCCTACCTAGGATGAGAGGCTGGGCTGTGTTGGTTGGAGAGGTGTCCGTGCAGTCAGCACGTTGCATATGGGACTGTGTTGGGTTGGAAGGGGCCTCTCAAGGGCCCTTGAGCTGCAGGAGTGAGACTTTGGAGACTGCATCATCACCCCTCGCTCCCCACGGGGGGTGGGGTGGGGTGGGTTGGCTGTCTGTGGGCACTGTTACGGGAGCTGCTGCACTGGGTGCCCTGACCATGGAGAGACACATCCAGGACCGTGGATGTTGCTTTGTGTTGGCTCAGATCTTCAGCAGCTGTATGAGATGACACTGTCTGTCCAAGTGGTGTTCAACAGCGCTGGTGCTACAGGATGGGACCTTGGGCCCTTCAGCAGAGCAACTGGGTAGGGAAGAGTGGTCGTGTGAAGCTATTTGGGCTGTACCCCAGGGACCGGGATAGGCTGGGGACTGATCTGTTGGGGACCAGCGTAAGAGAAAGGGACCTGGGGGTGCTGGTGGCCAGCAGGATGGTCAGGAGCCAGCAATGGGCCCTGGTGGCCAAGAAGGACACTGGCATCCTGAGGTGGATCAGACAAGGGGTGGTTAGTAGATCGAGAGAAGTTCTCCTTGCCTTATTCTCTGCCCTGGTGAGACCACATCTGGAATCTTTTGTCCAGTTCTGGGCTCCTCAGCTCCAGAAGGACACAGAGCTGCTGGAGAGAGCCCAGTGCAGAGCCACAGGGGTGATGGAGGGAGGGGAGCA
>JAOXOE010032211.1:0-11239 GCA_028565055.1 Phoeniculus purpureus
GCCCCAAAAATCCGTTTAATATAAAGTCCTCTCATCGAGGACGTATCAGATATTAAACTGATAAGAACAGATACTACTATATTAGGAAAAACTTCTTTACCAAAAGGGTCATCAAACACAGGAAGAGGCTGCCCAGGGAGGTGCAGCCCTGGAGGTACTTAAAAGGTTTGTAGATGTGGGGCTGAGGAGAATGATTTAGTGGTGACACGGCAGCGTTGGGTCAATGGTTGGACTTAATGATCTTAAAGGGCTCTTCCAACCAAAACAATTGTGTGACTCTGATTCTGTGTTCTAAATCTTACCGTATCAGCAACAGTGATGCACAGAAACTTGTTCACGTAGCCAGGCTACTTTTCCAAGAGCTTATGCTTTACAAAGTCGTGTTCTCCCTCTCTTAAATGTCTAACTGAATTTCTTTTCCTTTAATGTAATTTCAGCCTAGTTCAGAACAGCGTTAAGATTTTATATTAACAGCTCCTGTGAACTGGAAACGTTCTGCCTTTGCCAGCTCTACTGACCAACTCCAGTGAGCTTCTTGCCTGAAGGATCTGCTTAGGTAAGGGAAGTTAAATCATCAGGTCCAGTGGGTGTAAATCAGGAAGAAAGCGACAAGAAATTCACTTTATAGGTCAGAAAAAAGAGGTGTCTTATGCATCAGCCGTTTTTATTTACATTTATGTGGAAGGCTTTCTTAACCATCTATTGGTAGTTGCCTAGAAAATGTGAAGGAGAAGGAGGAGCGATATAAACTTTAAAAAATGTAAAGTATGGCAGCCTGGAATTCCTTGCTGAAATTAGTTATGGAAAGATGTTAATCACTGTACCCTCAAAGTTGGCTTCAGGTCACTACCTTTACTCTTAATCTCTGCAAAGATTACCAATCAGCTAGTTTACATACGCAGCTCTGTAAAAGATTTACAGATTCAGAATGCGGGAATGAGCTCCAGGTATCCCTGCAAGCTTCCTGTCTTTCTTTCTGGTTCTTCCAAATTAAATACTGGTTCGTGTTCACATGCCACAAATAAACAAGCAGATATTAATTCATACATGAACAAATAGAAAGTTCAGCCAGCCATGGTAATTCCTAAAAACACAACAAATTGGCTGTTTTTCTCCAGCTTGGTCAGAGCAGGGTTCCTTTTGCTAAAACATATCCTGAGTGATTATAGCTCGACTCATGAAGAAGGCAGAAGCAAATAGGTCAGGGAAAAAAAATGTGTATGTTGTGTGCTGCTGGGAAGCAAGACACAGCAGCTCTCGGCTCTCAAGGGCTGGATTCTTGCAAAGCAAACTGAACGAGCTTCTTGGACAACTGTTGGATGAACTTTAAACAGCGTGCCAGCATTTAAATAAAATTAATATTTTCTTTCTGTTGTGTGACACAGTAAGTTTCATGGAAAAAGCACCCTGGGTCTTAATCGTATATTATGAAAAATGTTGTCTCCTGCCTGACCCAATGGTTTAAAAATCTCACTGTAACCCAGCTACTTGTTCAATACAAAGGAAAGACTTTGCATTCCCAGCTCTGTACTGACACTGTGCTAACGATAGCGACACACTCTTTTCTCTGTCTCTCGTTTTGAGGTTGGCAGAGCTGGCTCATCCCTCACCTCAGCTTTTCCTACAAGACACATCCATCAGGCTTCTTTCTCTTCCCTGAGAAGGGGCAAGAGCTGGTTAACAGCAATCGTTGCTCAAACAGCCAGATTCCTCCAGCCTTGCCACAGCTGCCAGCATAGACCAGAGACCAGCTCTGCAGCCCCAGCAGGATGCCATTTCACTCAGACAACAGGCTAACCCACTAGAGCTGAGTATGCCAAGGGTGGTCATAACCACTCCTCTCTCTTACAGGAGATATGTGTTGGGTGTTGATGCAGACATAACCCCTCCTTTCCCTAGGCATTCTGATTGTGGGTTCCTGAGAAGTTCTGTCAGATGCTGGAAGCTCTCTGCTGGCTAATTGAGCAGTCTGCAAATTCCTCAGTCACAAGGTTCAATGCCTCCACATTCCTTTGCAGATTGTCAGGGTGATCTAACAACACACCACTTGCTGCTGATGATTGCAGAGCAACCAACGAGAGAACTTTTCTGTGTTACAGCAATTTGCTCTCCAGCCAGGCTCCACTGACAACAGCCAGGTGATGAGACTGAAAGCTGTCCACAACTTCAAAGTTTCATCACGCATCACTTCCTTACAGAGCTCCTCAAAGACAACCAAACACTTCTAAAGCCTTTTTTTTTTTAAAAAGAAAAAAAGCAAGGAAACCCAGATCAAACGGGATTTTTATGATACCCAGGCAATCGGCTAACCTTTGCAATAGGAAAAAACCCCCAGGTAGATATGATGCTATTAAATGTCAATATATGAAGAGGAATTCTTTACACACAGCATTCCTTCTGCAAGACAGATCTTCATTTTACTCTTGGTTTAGCTAGTTTTCTGACTTCCTGACCGCAGCAAATTCTGCACAGCCTCCTCTGACCTGGAGAGGCTTCCTCTGGCCCTTCCAGGATCTGGCTGGCTGCTTCCTGCTTCTTGCAGTGATACCCATTTCTCAGCTGCAGGTTCTGAGTCTGTGCCTGGCTCCCTCACTAGCTCTTCATGACAGCTCCTGAGCTTGCGAGGTTCCATGTTAGTACATGGTCACCTCCCTCTGGAGCGACTTCCCCCATCTCACCTCCTTTCCAGCTGGCTGCTGCTGACATAGTTTCTATTTAAAGGATCACTATGAAGATATCCAGCAAACCAAATGTCAAATCTGCCTGGCTCAGGACTTCTTCACTGTGTTATCCAAACAGCTTTTTGGTAGCCAGCACTCAGGATAAGGTTAGCTAGAACCTGCTGCTCAACCTTGAAGGCAAAGGCATCTGTGCTGTCAAAAACCCTGTTGAAAGCTTTCAATTTTGTTAACACCCACCTCACCATCTTCTCTCTTAACAGGCTGCAGAGCAAACTCACCTCTGGAAGATGCCTGCACAAGAGAGAACAGGCAGCATCACCAGGGATGTGCCCTCACTATCATGCTTCTGTCAGCAAACTGCTCCCTTTTCAAAAGCTGAAATGCTGCTCTCCAGATCCTGAGGCACACAGCAAGGACAGGCAGCATGAGCCTGGGACATGGGACTGTGCTCCATGGTGCAGGCAGAATGCACAAGATATCCCCCACCCCATGTCTGTGCATCCCTGCACACTTTGGGACTCTGTTCCCTGCGAACATCCTGAATTTGAACTACATCATCAAAATTTTACAAAGACAGCTACAGCCCTGCAGGGAAGGTCAGGGGTATTGTGTATCTGACCACTACTATTAAGGCCCATCCCTTAGAAAACAATAATTAAGAGAATTAAAAACCATTATCAGAACAGGCTAAGCTGCAAAATGACATTCTCAAGTCTATGCCTTCTGCTATTGATACTGCACGCAATGAAACTATAGATATAATAATTAGAAATTAAACTCCTTACCCAATGCAGATCAGCACTGACTAATCTCTACAGCTGAATCCATTTGGTTTACAGCTGGTAATCACTGCGTCACAATCAACAGCTTTGCCCAGCTCAAGCAATATGGTGAGTTACAGCTGAGTATATCCGAACACACACACACACCCCGTGTTGTTCTTAGCTACGTGTAAAACATCTGCACACAGGATTCCCTAATTTCCTACTCATCCACTCTATCTAAACTAAATGTGCATTATTTTTTCCCCAAGTACCTTATATTTGCTTAATTCTATTTAGCTAAAGATACTGAGTTAGTTGTAGTTTATTATTAAAGCTTGTGCACATATCCATTTACATTAATCTGTGGGTAACCACTGTTTACAGCACCCTCACTAGAATACCCACAGACAAAAAAACCCCCAAAACCAAACACAAGAGATGGCATAAATGCAATGAGAGCAAATCCGTTTAGAAGGTGATTGACTACTCATGGTATTCATTCAGTGCTAATTGTTACTCAAGTTTCCTTCCTCCGGCTAGCTTTGCTGAACGTTCCCTATCAACAGTGCTTTGTTCACACAATCTAAAGCAGCTCTTTTGGAAAAAGAATGAGGTTTTTCCAGTGTTTAGTTTTTCACCTTTTTTCCCCCTCACTTTTGGTACTTCTCCTTTCTGTCTCTCTGCTCTGTCTTCCCTTTCTATCTGCTCCTCAATGGAGGAGCAGCTGGCAGGCTGACCTGTAGAAACACTACAACTAATAGTGGTCATCAGCATGCAGTCACAGTATCACAGTATTACCAAGGTTGGAAGAGACCTCATAGATCATCAAGTCCAACCTATTACCACAGAGCTCAAGGCTAGACCATGGCACCAAGTGCCACATCCAATCCTGCCTTGAACAGCTCCAGGGACTCCTCTTATTCTTTCTGGTAGAAATGGGTTAGCAGATGATTTGAGGCAAATAACGTATTGCTTAATCTAAAGCAAAATAAAGCCACGTAGAAATACACTGAGTGTTGCACGTACTTCTTTTAGCCCATGTGGTTAGTCTGGAAATGGACATCTTCTGATGAGTATGTGGCAGTTGCAAGCTGCCTGTGACTTCCTTGCGTGCAGAAATGCCCTCTGCCCCAGCTGCCTAGCAGAGCAGCTTGTGTGCCACTGCTCTAGTTTCATGTGGTATCGGTTGGTGTAGTTCTGACGGCAAATTTAGAACTATAAAGGCTGATCCAGTTTGTTTAGCTTGATGCATGTTAGGAACCTCCTTCAGCAAAACTGGGGGTCATAGCCTCTGATAAGGAGGTGCTGTAACCATCCCAGCTAAAGGCAGGTGAAATCTTCTGTGCACAGCAGACATGGGTACAGTCACCCTAGGTCAGGTGCTCTTCCAGAAGGTTCTCCATGGTATCAACCATCCTATTGACAGATTAAACTCACTATGTGAGGGTGCAAGTTTAATTAAATGATGTCAAAATGTTTCTCTAGTTTCCTCTCTGACCTCTTTTATTTCAAAATGGAGGCTATAACTCCCAAATTGTGTTAGTCTTCACTGCACATCTGAATGCCTCAGAACTGGGGCTGCTTGTGCTTGACAAGGATGCTTTTACTGGCCAGTAACTCTTCTTGTTAATGGATCTTCATTATCATCTCTGAGCCTCTTAGGGAAATGCAGTGGTCGAGCTATAGACTGCCTTGCACTGATTGCCAGTGCCTTAGCATCTAATAGATGAAGTAAAGCTCCACATTCACTCCTTACTCTATGCCAGAGAACCCTTGGTGAGAACATTACAAATGAGTTCAGATTCAGTAAGAAGTAACTTGAGTCCACAATTGAACCATCTTGGATGATGTATTTCTGAGAGATACAAGTGTCCTTCTCTATGATTCTATGATCTCTCTCACATCCAGCTGGCAGAAAGGAGCAGAAGAGCCCAAACAGAGCTGCAGAGCTGCTGCAGGACAGTCGGTGTGCTGGGAGGACAGACTTTTTTACTGTCACGGAGGAGGGCTGGGCTCAACTCACTTGTGCCAGCCTGGGTAGCTGGTGTCCAAACTGCAGTGAAACTGATGTGCTGGTCGCATTCCAAAGTGGTTATTGAGACAGCTGTAAGAAAACGTCCCAAAGCAGTGAACTGGTCATGAGACAATTAGGCACCTTCGTGCTCCCACCTCAAGTGCAGGTGTCTGAGACGAGGCTCTTTCTGTTCACAGAGATGTCTACAGACTGAGATACGTTTACGGTTTTCTATACAGGGTTTGCTCATGGTTCAGCGTGTGTATTTAGTGAAACATTTACAAGGCCTGTCACACCATGGAAACATGTTGTCTGGTTCTGGCTGTACAAGTTTTGGAGGAAGAAAACGGAAAAGTGCTCTGAGTTACAGGAATTCAAGGGACTACTAACGTTAAGCTCAAATTCAGATGGAGACTCAGGCATTAGATTTTCCTTACATGTGGTTTTAAATTGTTTTTCTGTTTTTCCTATATTTTTGTCATCTCTTCTGGGTTGAAGGGGTGCAAAACAGCAAGATCCAAACAGGAGCAAGGAGTAGTCTCAGCTGCAGTGGAAGCAAATAGAGGAGCATTAACTCTTGTTTTCATAGTGTCTTCCTTAGAGTTACCTTCGGCAGGACTGCAGATAACAGGAAGTTAAGAACCTTGCGATAGGAGTGTGACTTTGAAGTTGGTCGTGTTCCTTTTGCTGAAAGCTTTGCTACAACAGACCCCCACTGGCCCTGCCTCACTGCTGTGAGGTCTTTCTTGTAGGTGGAACTGAAGGTGAGTTCTTCTCCCACGCGGGTGAGCGCTACAGAATCGCCACACAACTCCTCTGCTTTCTTCCCTAAGGAATATGTTTTACTTGTGTTTTCATGAGGTCAAATTCACTGCTGAGTTTTAGTGGAGCGTGGTCTGCCCCTGCTGTGCATTGTATTCGTGTGATCAGTTCTGTATGATCCAGCAATTATTGGTACGTCAGGACCTCCACCTCAGAGCTGATTTGGGCATCCGCACAGAACTCCATTAACGTCAAGTTTGGGTTTTGGTTCAATAGTGACTCATTGAGGACAGAACCTTGCTTCATTAAGTACCAGCAATGCAGATCATACTGCCTGGGGTTTCAAACTTACTCCTAGGAACACAGCCACCCCTTGAAACATGTACCCAAGTAGTTCTTAGTACAGCAGTGTAAGGAGGACAAATACTGGGACTAGTAACTACGGTGGTACATGATTGCAGAGCATCCCAGGAGATCCTGGTTTATTTCTGGAGCCAATGGGGCTTTAGCAATTAGGGTTCTGTTCCGAGACCCTTCTCCTACCAGTGACATGCTCAACATCGCCAGAGGTACTTGGTGGTTCTACCAAAAGCAGAGTGAGCTGATCCAGAAGCAGCTGAGGTTCCCCTCTTTGTTTGTTTTCATTGGTGCTACCAAGAGCACTGGAGATGAATGTTTATTTATTTGTAAACACACTGTTTACATATCAGAGCTTGAAGAAAGGCTGAGCTCATTATTGTTGAGCTGGATGTGTGACTGTAGTTACCTGCATCCCACCGGATGGCTGCAAGCCAAGGCACCGTATGTACGTACTTGGAGGGGCAGTTGTGCAGCCGAGGCCATTGTTCTCTTTCAGCTTGTCTTTGCCTCTCTGACGAATGTTAATGTCCCCTTGGCATGCTAGCCAAACTCCTCCTTCTAGATAGCTCTTTAAAATTAATTTAAGTGAACATAAACAAAAATTTAAGTTGTGGGTCTTTTCACTTAAGTTTATGTCAGCTGGGGAGCGTTAGAGGATGCTTGCACAAGGCCCTCGACTAGCAGTGAGGATGGCAACTTCTGGCCGAGCCCTTGGGGATTAAGTGGGACGTATGAGACTTCTCATGTACCATGGCGGCACTTAGAGGACATGTGACAAAGGCATTTCCCTTCTTTATTTAAGCTCTGTTTTGCCTAAGTAGTCTCCACCGGCAGCAGCATTAATTGAAATGGAATACACTGTTCATAAAGGTTTCTCCCTGAATCACCACTGTGATTTAGTATAATGAGTTTCTGTAGTATGCAAAGGAGAAGAGAGAGGGAAGCCAGTTAAAGCAGATGTGTTGCTGCTTCTAAGCAGAGTAAAGCTCCATCATATTCTGCTGTAGTGCATCCAGCATGAATAACATGACAAGGGTCATGCCTGCTGCTTATGAATGGCTCTTTCTGAAAGAGAGACACTTTGTGGTTGATGTCTTACGTTGACAAATGCACAAGAGTAGCTGCGTCCTGTTGGGAGGGTGGTTGATGAGTAGCACATGGACTATCTATTTGGCAAGACTTTCAATGCTGCCTCCCAGGTGGTTCCATCTCGCTAGACACTGTCTCTTTCTTCTCTGGAGGCTTTTCCGCTGGTGCTCCTTCACAAACTCAGCTGGGTGACACATTTGAACATTGCCAAGGGTAATCCCTTAATGAGAGACGTAGCTGCATTTTTTTATTACCTTTGCACTTAGAAGTACATTAATGACTGTTGCTTGCATTCCAAAGAGAGAAACTGGACAGAGTGGCTAGAAGGAGGTACGCTTGGTAGCACAGGATGAGAGACAGAAGTGGGAGAGTGAGAAGAAACAGCAGCCAAGTTGAACTCTGCAGCCTCATGGAAAGCCCAAGGTGGCAGGCACAGTAACAATCATAGAATCATTAAGGTTGGAGGAATCCTCCAAGACCAGGTCCAACTGTCAACCCATCTCCACCCTGCCCACTGAACCCTGCTCCCCAGGGTTATAGCTACACATTTTTTGGACACGTCCAGGGACAGCGACTCCACCCCCTCCCTAGGCAGCCTGTTCCAATCCCTGGCCACTCTGTTGGGGAAGACATTTTTCCTAATGGCCAATGTAGACCTCACCTGGCACAACTTGAGGCTGTTTCCTCTCATCCTGTCACTAGTGACTTGGGAGAAAGTTTGACTAGTTAATTCCTGGGAAAACTGTCTAGTTCCCTTCAGAGTGTCTGCCTGATCACACTTAACATGCAGCATGGATGGCAGAAACCTTGAAAGTGCTAACAGAGTAAAATGAGACTGACATAACAAGTTCATGACTTGAAAGGGTGATGATCTGTCAGATAGGTTGAAACAACAGAAACAATGCCTGTAACTCCCTTGCTTCCATTTCTCTCAAAGTATGAAAAAATATTACTGGATCAGTGGAGGATGTACAGAATTTGCTTTCGGATTTAAGGTTCAGGTTGGATCTCAGGAAGAATTTCTTTACTGGAAGGGCTGTTTGACATCGGAACAGG
The DNA here is from genome assembly GCA_028565055.1 of Phoeniculus purpureus. NCBI lineage: Eukaryota > Metazoa > Chordata > Aves > Bucerotiformes > Phoeniculidae > Phoeniculus > Phoeniculus purpureus. The sequence goes on from JAOXOE010032211.1 coordinate 8,727, forward strand.
GAAGGGGTTGAGTCACCATTCCTGGAGGTGTTTAACAGAAGGGTAGGTGTTGCCTTGGGGGACATGGTTTAGTGGTGGTGATAGGGCTAGAAAAATGTTGGACTTGATCTTGAATATCTCTTTCAGACCAAACTGTTCTACGGGTCTATGCTATAGGTCCATAAATGGTTTAAGCCAGTGTTGTGGTACTGTCCTTCATCTGTCCCTGACTGTACATCCCAAGAGCAGTGCTAGCTTTTCTTAGGCCAGCCATGCGGTAGTTAAGACCAGAGAATGAATTGCACTTAGTTTAAATATTTTTAAAATTATTCTTTACATCTTTGTTTTGCATTTCGCGATGATGGGAGAGCTTGTGCTGGTGTAATGCGGAGACAAGTGTGAGGGCGGGAACAGTGGCGAGAGTTAGAGGTCATTTATTTTAAGGTCTGTGCTAGCAGTTTCTGGCTTAAACTGATTGTGGGACTGTGGCATAGGGTGGCCATGTAAGAGACGGGGACGGAGATAAAGGTTGTCTGGTTGATGAAAATAGTGCGGGTGTTGAAGCTGATGTATCAGGTCTTGTGCTTTGACGTGGTTCGTGTACCCCCTTTGGCTTTAGCTCCTCTATCAGCACAAGTGCAGATATCTCACTCAAGAGGCTCCTGTGGGGCTAAACTGGGTAAAGCCCTCAGGAAAGCAGGTTGCTAGAGCCAGACAGTGTCTGTGGATTGTAACCAGGTCCCTGTGCTGACCAAGAGAGTTTGTGGTATTTACACTTGGCTAGGAGCAAGCGGGTTTCTCTAGCCTGGTGCAGACCTTCCTTCAGAACTGGGGGTCCCAGTGCTGTAATGCTGTGCTCCTGCTGCACGTTCTGCCCTGTTGTAATGCTTTGCTCCTGCTGCATGTTCTGCCCTGCAGCCTACAGTGCTGAAAAATAAGGCTGAGGCAGTATGTGCTCGGAGGAAGAATGCTCACAGGGGATGCAAGGGCTGACTTGTCCTCAGTGGCGTCTACTGGTTGCAAGTTTGTCCCTTTGTAAGTGGTGGAGTGTCATCTTTCACTGAGACTCTGCCCTTAAGTAAATGATATAAGGTACCACTGACATCTGGATGGTACAGAGCAACTGATGTGGCAGCTGCTCAGATGGGAGAACAAGAGCACGGTGTTGTCTGAAAGGTCTTTAGCAGTGACATTTGCTACCGGTTGCTTCCTTACGGCATACACCCCTTGGCTCTGCCTGGTCTCCAGACCCTCTAGAAGGGGAACTGGCCACTATATTGAGAAATAATACAGCATGTTCCTACAAACACGGCAACAGCAAAAAGAGAGTCCAGGAGACCCTCCACCCCTTTCTAGAGATGGAGGGGAACATCCTCACCAAGAATGAAGGCAAAACTGAGGTGCTTGGTGCCTTCTTTGCCTCATTCTTTAATCACTAGTCTAGTCCAGTTATTCTCGTGGCATTCAGCCTCCTAAGCTGGAGGACAGGGATAGTGAGCAGGAGGCACCACTAATCCAAGAGGAAGCGGTTACTGCTCTGCCACCTGGACACTCAGAAGTCTGGGGGGCCAGAAGGGATCCATCCAAGAGTGCTGAGGGAGCTGGACAACTAGAAGATCAAGGCCAGCCAGCAGAGGTTTATGAAAGGCAGATCCTGCTTGACCAACCTGATCTCCTTCTGTGACCAGGTGACCTGCCTAGTGGACAAAGGGAAGCCTGTAGATGTTGTTTACCTAGACTCCAGCAAAGCATCTGCCTCAGTGTCCCACAGCCTTCTCCTAGAGAAGCTGGTGGCTCATGGCTTAGACAGGTAGACACTTGGCTGGGTGAGAACACTGGCTGCATGGCTGAACCCAGAGACATGTGTTGAATGGATTGAAATGGAGTTGGTGGCCAGTCACAAGCCTAGTATTCCCCAAGCCTCAGTATAGGAGCCAGTCTTGTTTAACATCAATGATCTGGAGGAGGGGATTAAGTGCACCCTCAGCAAGATTGCAGATGACAACAAGCTGGGAGATTGTGTTAATCTGCTTGAGGATAGGAAAGTTCTGCAGAGGGACCTGGACAGGCTGAGACCATTTGTATGAGGTTTAACATAATGGGTCCTACACTTTGGTCACAACAACCACCTCCAATGCTACAGGCTTGGGGAAGAGTGGCTGGAGAACTGCTGGGTGGAAAAGGACCTGAGGGTGCTGACTGACAGCAGCTGAACATGAGCCAGCAGTGTGCCCAGGTGGCCAAGAAGGACAATGGTGTCCTGGCTGGCATCAGAAATAGTGTGGACAGCAGGACTAGAGAAGGGATTGTACTTGTGTACTCGGCACTGGCGAGGCCTCATTGCGAGTGCTAGGCTCAGTGTTGGGCACCTCAATGCAAGAAGGACATTGAGGTGCTGGCGTAGTCCAAAGAAGAGTAACGAAGCTGGTGAAGGGCCTGGCAGACAGGTGTGATGAAGAGTGCCTGAGAGAAACTGAGGTGGTTCAGTCTGGAGGGAAGGAGGTTGTGGGGAAACCTTATTGCTCTTTAGAGCT
>JAOXOE010032212.1:0-11239 GCA_028565055.1 Phoeniculus purpureus
CCAGTCCAATCCCCCTGCCACAGCAGGACCACCTAGACCAAGTCACACAGGAGCATATACAGGTGGGTTTTAAATGTCCCCAGAGAAGGACACTCCACAAACTCCAAGGGCAGCCAGTTTCAACACTCCATCACCCTCAACGTAAAGAAGTTCCTTCTGCTATTTATATGGAACCTCCTGTGTTCCAGCTCACACCCATTGCCCCCTGTCCTATCACCAGATGACATTGAGAAGAGCCTGGTTCCATCCTCCTGACACTTATCCCTCACATATTTATAGACATTAATGAGGTCACCCCTCAGTCTCCTCTTCTCCAAGCTAAAGAGGGCCAGCTCCCTCAGTCTTTCCGCATCAGGGAGATGCTCCACTCCATCATCTTCGTGGGTCTGCGCTGGAGTCTCTCCAGCAGTCCTGTGTCCTTGAACTGAGGGGCCCATAACTGGATACAATATTCCAGATGTGGTCAAAGTTGGAAAGTTTTGCTTGGGTCGACACTGGAGACAGAAGTTGATCAGAAAAGTACCCAGTATCACTGATGGTCTTGGGAAGGTTGGATTTACTACTGTGACAACTGGAAAGATGACCTGCCTAGTCTGGAGGCCAGAAGTCCAAGAAGCAAGCCAAAACTTAACTCATTCCCTTTCCTAACAAACTGTGTTTTTCAGCAGGAAGTCACTTGGCAATTTTCCTACCAGAGGATGTGGCAGGTCAAGACAAGGGTTCACTCCAAGCCAGGCCAAGTGAGGACACAAAACACAAGAACAGACAGCGGTTTTGCAAACACAGGCTGAAACACGAAGAGGACTGCATCTGCTGGACTGTCCCTGGACAGCAAGGGACGCTGCTGGCCAGGACTCCTGAGCTCTGGGAAGCACCATCCTGCAGGAGAGCAAGGACTTGGTAAGCACCAAGGCACCCAGAAGAGTAGCCCAGGAAAGTCTTCAAGCTCCCAGATGCACCACACCTGCCTTGTGAATGCCTCTGGTTTCTCCTTTCTGTGAAAATCAAACACTGTGGCATTCTGTAAGAAAAATGTCACTTAAACTCCTTATTAAAGGTAATTTCTTCTCCCACCCCTTTTCATTAGCAACAGTTCATCAAATGATCCTGCTATTTCCAGGCAAAACTTTAGTCTTCTTCTGAAGAACCTATATATTATCACTGTCTATTGTTATAAACGCAATAGGTACTACCAAAAAAAATCAGTTCAAAAGCAGAGCATCCTATCCACCTGAATAGGAATTCACCTTAAATAACTTCACGCACAGGGAAACCCACAAGTGCTTATGGAACAATGCTCATGTGGGGAAAAGATGCAGCACTAACCACATTACTTTTCCCTTCTAGGCAGTAGCTTTCCACTTAAATATTATACAATGCACCTGCTTATTATTCTCATTACACAATATTGCATTAGAATCCATGCTGCAAGCATCCCACTCATTGCCAAAAGACTTCAGGAAGTAAAAATGAAATCACATTAAAAGAAAAGTGATCTCTAGTAGCACATTGCACCGCTCCAGTTTCAAGCAGGCTGTCGTTCTTATCACATCAGACTGCATTTTGACTCCAGCAGTAACCACCAGTGGAACATCCTTGTTGTAGCATTACTCATGCTACGCAAAGCCCTTTTCAAATGATTGGTACCAATGCTCTTAGTCATTTCAATAGGACTGTGTTGCTCAGAGCACTCGGACTTTTCACATCATCTTTTTCAATAACTTGCTAAGCAGAACATCTTTAAGGAAAGATTTAGAAACAAATAAATCAGTACCTGCCTTGGAAGGAACTACAGAACAATTCAAGGGAGCTGTATCACAGAACATTAGGGATTGGAAGGGACCTTGAAAGATCATCTACTCCAATCTCCCTGACACAACAGGATCACCTAGACCAAGTCACACAGGAACATATCCAGGTGGGTTTTAACCACCTCCAGAGAAGGAGACTCCACAACCCCCCACCAGGCGGCCCGTTCCAGTGCTCTGTCACCCTCACTGGGAAGAAGTTCCTTCTAATAGTTATATGGAACCGCCTATGTTCCAGCTTACACCCAGGCTGCAAATTAATTTTGTGCCCACCAATGTGACCGATGTTTCACTCAGAGCTTTAAATAACCATCATGAGTTTTTAAAGTACTTATCTGGAACAGGGACTTAATATTAAGGGTCAGCTCTTGGTAAACAATGCAATAGATGATGAGAGACACTACAACACACTGGATTTGCAGATGTGTCCAAGAAGAGATTGTTCTCAGCCCAGCTGCATCTTCTCTGGACCACACTGTGGACCAGCCCTAAGCTGTGCATGCACAGCTCTTATCAGGAGGACCTTTTACTGGACACTTCTGAGCCACCACTTCGCACGGTAGGGTATGACTTATGGCTCAAAAACCACAGTGTTTTGTCCACATGTACACATCCACAATCAAGAAGCCTCTTCACTGCATTTCAACACCTCTCCATGCCACCCATGAGGAAGACAGTGATTTCCTCCCAGTCTCTCACCACACTTCTTGATGTGGCATCTGCAATTGCTGCACTTGAATGTCTTCTCTGGTCTCTCAGATGCCTGAGGTCTTCAGAAGGAAGAAAAACAGGCATATCAGGACTCACTGACATCCCTTTCCTCTCAAGATGTTCCATGCCAAATCCCACGAGGTCCTGAATTCCTAGGCCAGATGTTCCAGTTCACCATACCTCAGAGGAGGCGAGTTACGGTGTGACGTTGCAGCTCACAAAGGACCACAGTCATTGGCACACGTTTTGCTCACAGCCACTACCACACAACCCAACACGTCTCCTCACCATGGCAGCTAGAGCAGTGCTGGTCTCACAGGGGCCAGTGCAGTGCCCAAAGCAAACAATACAAAGTCCTGCCCAGCAAGATGAGCTGAAGGACCATAGTAATGACAAAAAAGCATCTGAATCAGCCCTATCACCTAGGAGTCCTCACATTTTGAAATAGAACCTCAGCCAAAAGATGCCACCTTGCCCAAACCCTCCCCTCAACAGGTACTCTTTTGCTCTTACAGTTAACTGCAAGCACATTGCTCCTACCGCTTGTCTGATAGAAAGGAACTTCTTCTACACAGCAGCTTTCCCCTTTTTCCTGTTCTCAAGGCAATGCAATTAATTACCATTATATACGTTAGCTTTGCAAACGACTAAAGCATCCATGCTGAGAGCCTGCACAGGGGCATGCTGCTTCCCAGTGTGATCTGAAATAGCCAAGATACTAAAACCCCACAATGAGCTGAACTTCTAATGGAAAAATTGATGGACCAGATGTTGACACTGATGATTATTTTGCTATCGTGGGGCAAAGCTCAAACTCCTGTAGGTTAAACAGCCTCGCCCTTCCTTGTTCCCTCAGTGAACCACACTGAGGTTTATCTGTTCCTATACCCAGCCACCCCTTGTGTTCCTCACCCAGAACAGTGATGTGCACTATCTTTTCTAATCCCAGGCCCTTTACCTGGATTAATCACCACAGAACGGCTCAAGTTGGAAGGCACCTTAGAGATCATGCACTCTAGTATGTTCCTCTAGCTGAGAGACACCTCTGAACTCAGCTTGGTTGCTCAAGGCCTCTTCTAAGCTGGCCATGAACACCTCCAGGTGGGGCAGCCACAATCTCTTCAGGCAATCTATTCCAGAGTCTCTCCATCCCTGTACTGAAGAATTTTTTCCTGAGAACTAGTCTAAACCTACTCTTCTTCAGTTTAAAACAATTTACCCTCGTCCTATTGCTAGATAACTTTGTGAAAAGCCCCTCTCCAACCTTCCTTCAGGTACTGGAAGGCTTCAGTCCCAAAACACCTGGAAAAGGGACCAATAAGCTCTTCAGTGTTGAAGCTGTCATGGGAGAAGAAACACTTCACTATAATGCATTAAATGCTGCATCCAGGTTTTGGATTTCACCAGTTCAAAGGCTCCACACCACCCTTCATTTGGGGAAGCTGGAACCAAACAAAATGTAGTCTCTTGCAATACTGTTCAGCAGTGCAAGATGACTTGAAATCCCTCTCTGTTGGATGTCACCAGTACTATTCAATCTATTCATTAATGACTTGGATGAGGGATTAGAGAGCACTGTCAGCAGGTTTGCTGATGACACAAGGCTGGGACGAGTGGTCAACACCGCAGCAGACTGTGCTGCCATTCAGCGGGACCTGGACAGGCTGCAAAGTTGGGCAGGGAGAAATTTAATGAAGTATAACAAGGGTAAGTGTAGAGTCTGGCATCTGGGTAAGAACACCCCAGGTACCAGTATAGGTTGGGGACTGACCTGTTGGAGAGTAGCATAGGAGAAAGGGACCTGGGAGTCCTGATGGACAGCAGGATGACCATAAGCCAGCAATGTGCCTTTGTGGCCAAGAAGGCCAACGGCATCCTGGGGTGGATCAGAAGAGGGGTGGTTAGCAGATTGAGAGAGGTTTTCCTCCCTCCCTACTCTGCCCTGGTGAGACCACATCTGGAGTATTGTGTCCAGTTCTGGGCCCCTCAGTTCAAGGAGGACACGGAGCTGCTGGAGAGAGTCCAGCACAGAACAACAAAGGTGATGAAGGGAGTGGAACATTTCCCTGATGAGGAAAGGCTGAGGAAGCTGAGTCTCTTTAGCTTCAGAAACAGAGGCTGAGGGGTGACCTCACTAGCATTTATAAATACGTGAAAAGTGGGTGTCATGAGGATGGAGCCAGGCTCTTCTCAGTGTCATCTAATGATAGAACAAGGGGCAACGGGTGTGTAAGGTGGAACACAGGAGGTTCTGCAAGGAACTTCTTCCCAGTGAGGGTGACAGAGCACTGGAATGGGCTGCCCAGGGAGGGTGTGGAATCTCCTTCTCTCGGGACATTTAAAACCTGACTGGATATGTTCCTTTGTCTAGGTCCTGCAGTGGCAGGGGGATTGGACTAGATCTTTTGAGGTCCCTTCCAATCCCGAATGTTCTGTGATTCTGTGAGAAGCCTGCCTGCCTCCCTCAGCCCCTGCAGGGGAATACACCGTCTTCTTCCAAAGGTGACAACAAAGCAAATAAGATGAAGAGTAACAGAAAGGCAGGATTCAGAGGAGAGCTGTATTGTGCTGCAACTTCCCACTCCAAAGCAACAAACTTTCTACTATCAAGTATCAATAAAGAATAAGAGCTGAGGGGAAAAAAAACCCAGGTACTTTCAGGACCTACACTTGTGCTGAGCCCCTTGCTCACCTTCTCAGTATGTCAAAAAAAGAAGGCATTTAAAGGAAACAATCGGTGGTTTCTAGTAGTTTCCCTCACTCCTGGTTGCTGTGGGAAAATCTTGCACAAACCACAGTAAAAGCTAACACAAACGTGATTGCACACGCCTATTTAATAAGGAGCAAAACTGAAAACCATGGTTCTCCCCAAATTACAGTGTGAAATTTCAATGGAAGGGAATGCATTTCCTTTGAAGCCAGTGCCATCCTTTCAAGCTGGGCTTCAGTCGCCTGGATGAAGCGCCCAAGACCACCAACACGAGGCTTCAGTCTTGCAGGATTTACTCTTTTAAGGCGCAAGAGAGAGAAGCACATCACATACTGCTGATCGTGTGCATTTACACGTGTGAACGCAGATGAGGGTGAGGTGAGATTAGGACAAGCTTGTAGGGAATTAGTCCAGTGGGTTATTTATTCCGTGTCAGCACAGATTAAAAGGGCTGACTGTCCCTTTGGCCTTACAAGCACTCACGTGAGTTAGGAGGCACGTTTTGTATTCTAGGGAAGGGGAGGACTTGTTACGGTCCAAGAAAGTATCTCCATAAATAAGCAGTTGGTGCACTCAGTGAATAGCACTTTGTACGTGATGAGCAGGACACCGCCCAGGATCCTGAAACGCCTTACAAGGAAATGCTCTTTGCAAGCCTCCCTGGTGCGGGTGGGCTGGGTCAGTTCCTGCTGACAGGCACATTGGTTGAGTCAGAGGCACAGTCTCTCTAACCCACAATTCAAAGGGTCCTCAGGCAGGACCAGCCTTGCCCAACGTGCTCTAGTTCAGCCGTACCACCTGCAATCAAAGCCTCCCAGTCCCACTCTGACACACGCCTTGCTTGTGCCCTGTCCTACTGGACCAGGCTTCACCAACACTCTCGAGGGATTCAGCAGTGGAAATCAGGTGGCCTCATTCCTACTGACCCATTCGCACTGTAACATATCTCTCATTTCCGAGCAACTGGCTGCTCTCTCTCAGTTCTGGTTAATATTATTTGTGTTTTAATGCTTTCTAGGAACTATTCCAGCTTTACATCACAACAAATACCACTGCGTAGGGGAAACACTTAATCTGCCTGGCTGTGCTTTGGGTACTTTGCTTTTGGAACCGGTCCAAGCAGTCAGATAAACAGCACTGCCTGCCCCATGGCCAAACCTCTCCCCACACACACACTCAGATCCACTGGGGACACAGATTATAGTTCTGAAGGTGGCTTTCACCAAGGTTGAATTCTGGAATGCCTCCAGAAATCCTCTAAGAAGCATTAGCAAGCAAAACAGAGAGAAACCGACAAAAGCTTGAGATCAAAGGACTCTTTGGGCTCCTTTTACTTGCAGAAACATTGGGTATTTCCCATATTCTTGCCCTTGGTCCTACCAGCAGCAGCCTTACCACAGCGATCTCTGCCACAGCATGCGTCTGACCAACACTGAGCTAGCACCGTACAACACCAGGAGGAGGTTTCCACAGCACCACTCACCAGAAGGGGAAGCTGAGGCGCAGAGAAGCGCGAGAGGTGCTTTTCCAAACATCAAGAATCAATTCTCTTGAGGCTATTGATTTTGGTCCTAACCTAGACCCTGGCCTCTTTAAGTTAAGAATTTCAACATGTACCCCATGAAAACACAAGACACACAGGTCTTCTGGGAGGCACTCAAAAGGCCCAAAATTACACAAGGAATCTGTGACAGAGCTGACAACAGCAATATTGGATTTTGTGGGTTCAGAACCCAACCCACCTTACAAAGTATTTCTCCACCTCTTGAGGGTGTCTGTTTTGTAGGCTTTTAGACAACGGCACCCAAAGCAAAAAAAGTCCTTAGCTGGAGAAAGGCAGACTCTTACAAGGTCAGGTATCAATGGTTTCGTGTTCCAGGAGAGACAGAACTGGGCACAAGGTTTGGTCATATCAAAATATGGAATCATAGAACGTGTTGGGCTGGAAGAGACCTTTAAAGGTCATCTAGTCCAACACCCCTGCAGAGAGCAAGAACATCTTTAACTAGATCAGGTTGCTCAGAGCCCAAGCAAGCCAGATCTTGAATGCCACCAGGGATGGAACTTCTACCACCTCTATGGGTGTGTTCCAGTGTTTCATGAATTGTCATCTCTCCTTCCACCTGCCTCAGAAGAGGGCAGAAAAGACATCAAGTAAAGGCTCACCTTTGTAGGAAGACAATAGGGCTGCAGTAGCAGCACATCTCCTCACTTCTACAGAACCCCAGCACATAGACAGCACATCACTGCACAGTCTGCCTAAAACAAGAGCATTTGCACAGCTATTGCTCCAGCCCATAACAGACCTTTAGTTTCAAATGAGCCCAGAGCAGAAGCACTTCAGGGAGACGTTCAACCTAACAGCAGTGTTCCAGCTCCCTTGGGAGTAACAAGCGCATCCACCACAGAGGTCTGGCTGCTGCAGCTACCTAATGCAAGTTTGCTTTGCAAGCTCAAACCAGACCCCAAGCAACTGCAACTGTTTGCACAGAGTGGCTTTATCTTCGCACCAGTCTCAGTTTAAAAAATTCACTTTATCCTCTTTCAAGTGAAAAGCTGTTTTCTCCGCTGAGCAGGGCTGTAACCAGATCAAGAGAGTGACTTGTCCGTCAGCTCCTCTGCAGTTCCACTTCTCATGTGCAGTGTGTACATTATTTACTCTCACAAGAAGAGGGCAAAAGAAAACAAAAAAGAAAAGAGAAAGAACCCAAGCAGGGAGGTCTGCTCTTTGGGACAGGCAGGACAAGCTCAAATTGAGAACATTTACTGTCACCCATCAGCCGCGGGGAAGTTACACAACATCAATTATTTACCTACAGATTTTCTCAGGAGCCTGTAATGCACACTCAGCACCTCAGGACTGCCCACAGGACACAAGCAATGAGGAAATTTGGAACAGGAGGAGATACCTTAAATCAGTAGGAAAACATTAAGAGTTTGAGGCCAGAGATTATCAGAATTACCCAGTTATGAAGCTGAGAGGCAGGTAAAAGCCCCACAGCAGTCTGAGCACTGTTAGGGTCCCCAAATACACAAAGCACAGGCAACAGGCACACCTGACCAAGGGCATCACAGTAAAATACAGATTACACAGCATTCACCAGCATTAAAAAAATCTTCAAGAAACTTAATCTACCTCTTCCCGGCAAACCCACACAGCGCCAAGGAGCAGCAAAGAGCTCCAAGCAGCACCTGGAGGTCTCCCATCAATTTATTCCCCAGAACTCTGCTTATGTCCCACCACCAAATAACAGCACTTGTGCATTATTTCAGCCAATATTTTGGAGGGCAGGGCATTTGTGTGGTACTGGTTGCACTTAAACCAAAGAGGAAACACAAAGCTTGAAAGTTCTGATTCTGGAGAGCTCTGTGGGTTTTACTGGGGACAGGGAGGAAGGTGTTCAGGAGTTACTTTCTGCCAGAAACAGGATGTGCTTTTTCCCTTTTCTTTCTAAATTTCCCCCCAACAAGACAGCACTTCCCAATTTCCACCTAAGCACTACTTTTGAAGCCTGCACAGCAGGAACCTCTGCTACAGCACCAAACTGCTCTGCCAGCAACTTCTGCTCTACTGGTGACCATGGGCTTGTGCCACTCCAGCATTTGCAATGCCCTCCTTCCAAACTCTGAATTAATCCCCTGCTCACAATAACATTAATTTATTTTCGCCCATCACATTAACCACTGCTCCATTGGTATTTACTAACCAGTAGCCTCAATCCACACATCTCAGGCACTGGAATGGGCTGCCCAGGGTCGTGGCTGAGTCACCATCCCTGTATGAGTTTAAAAGACGGTTAGATGTGCTGTTGGGGGATATGGTTTAGGGGTGAACTCATACAGTAGGATTGATGGTTGGACTCGATGATCCCAAGGGTCTTTTCCAACTGAATGATTCTATTATCTCAGTTTTGATAACCATTTGTACTGCCTTGTTTTCACACCAGAACTACTGACTGCGCTGCATCCAGCCCCAGCACGTCACTCCCCTCCTGCTCCTTTCTCAGCCACTCCAGCTCCCAGGCATTGGTTTTACGTGGGTCCTACCTATTACACAATGTACTAAATGCTTACTTGGGCTTTTTGTCTAGCTGGTTTTTTTGTTTAGTTGAGCTTTTTCTCTTTAGCCAAGGAATATATCTCAAACCAGATAATTTCTTACACTTTAAATGTGGACAAGATCACGTAAGGGAAGAAATGGTGAGGAAACTCATTCGTTCATCATTCTCCTTTAGAGTTTGATGCAGCACTACCTCTACTCTCCTATGGAGCAGCAGCACTTTTCAAATACATTTCTTCCATTAAAGTATTTAAATACTGCAGAGAAGTTATCTACTGAGATGATTTGCCTACACATTCCTTCTTTTCTACACTTCTGCAGCCAGCAATGCTGAGTGCATTAGAAATGGCTATTCAGGTCTGTATTTTACCAACCTTCTTCACATTGTACATAATTTCCTTCCCACTATTAAATGCCAGAAGGTGTAGAGTGGCTCAGGCATCAGGAATACAAACCAGGAAAATCCTCTAAAGCCACTCCAGGCTAATACACAGGAATCAGTTCAAAGTTTGGAACTAAAGTTTTTAACTTATAGAGTCCCCTGTATTGTCAACAAAAGTCAGTCACAAACCCAGCCAAGAAACATTTGGAGACTGCTGTTCTTACTGTTCTACCTCACCTCTCCAGCTTACCAGAGCATCAGCCAATATCTGACACAAGGCAAAGGCAATTTTTGTTCCCTCCATGCCAATTATCATGATGTATTATATATATATATAACAATGATATTAACAATTATCATAGTTACCCTTTTCAGCCCAGTCCATCTTCCTGCTCCAACAGGAACCACACACCAGTTGATCCTACCAGATGAAATCCTGCTCAGACAGGAGGATTGGACTAGACGATCTTTCAAGGTCCCTTCCAATCCCTAACGTTCTGTGATTCTGTGAAAGCACTACATGTCTGCCAAGGTGAGCAATGGGGAAAGAGAACTTCTCTACACAATACAAGAGAGAGAATCACACAATTCTTCATTTTAATGTATGAAGCACAAAGCTGCTCTAACCACAGAGGCCACTTCAGGTGATGGCCAGGACACGAGGCAGCTGCTTGGACACAAGGAGGACAGGGAAGGGAGCTCCATTACACTCAGAATTACTTCTCGCAGGGACAAGTGAAGCTTTTCTAACGTCTCCCCCTTACAAATGGATGCAATATGTTTTGTTTTCCTCTTTCTTCAGATGCCCTACTTTCAGTCTCCAAAGTTTCTAAAGAGACATTTCTTTCTCTCCAACATAGCATATATTACTATTTTGAGTGCTCACCAAGGTCCAGTCTCCTGATAAGCTACATGGTGAGCCTCCCACTGATTACAAACCCACAGGTTGTCCATACACCACTCCTAAAGCAGCTGAGATTATCAGAGCAACCTCAGAAATAAAAATAGATTGTCCTACATCCTCCAGCCTAGAAGCTTGTGATAGAGTTTAGCTCAAGTCCAAAAAATGTAAGATTTATTTAGAATAGGAAAAGAATGTGGTAGGATTAGATGACAGCAGTCACAAATATACTCCAAAAACTTCACCAATCCCTACTCCAACTTACTTTTCCTTGATATTGTTCCCCAAGACACTTTCCATTCACAGCATCACACCCCCCCAAAAACAATATTAAGCCAGAACCCAGCCTAGATCTTCCCCCTATATCATCCGTCCAAAGTCTACAAAGTACTGATCCACAGTCACCAATTACATAAAGAGGACTCAAGCTTACAGGAACATATTCAGGTGAGTTTTAAATGTTTCCACAGAAGGAGACTCTGCAACTCCCCCAGGCAGCTCGTTCCAGTGCTCCGTCACCCTCACTGTGAAAAAGTTCCTTCTGATATTCATGTAGAACCTCTTATGTTCCAGCTCACACTATTGTCCCCTGTCCTATCACCAGATGACAGTGAGAAGAGCCTGGCTCCATCCTCCTGACACCCACCCTTCACATATTTATAGACAT
>JAOXOE010032213.1:0-11238 GCA_028565055.1 Phoeniculus purpureus
GATCCTGCTGTGGCAGGGGGATTGGACTAGATGATCTTTTGAGGTCCCTTCCAATCCGTTATGATTCTATGATTCTACGATCTTCTTTGTGGTTCTCTTGCTAACCAGCAAGCACATATCCATTTTTTAATTCCATTTATAGGCAGAGCCACCTTTTCATGTCACATTCAGAAAAGAACCGTCCCACTTTCCAGAAGCACCGTGAGCAAAAGGATTTGCACAGGGTGGTTACCTGTGTCTTTCATCCATGCTCTTCCTGCCAGGTGTGCGTGCGTGATGTCCAGTAACAGCCTTATGCTCAGTGGGAATTCAAATTCTCTGATACCAGTTAGGACACAATATCTTTTATAATTCTACCTTTTTACCCATTAAGCTAAAATTAGCCAACCCACTGTAAAGTGAGGAGTCAGGCTGACAGCCACAAAAGAGCACAGGCAGCACAGTTAGATCTAGTCTCCTTAGCGAAACGGGATAAAAACCCTTTAGACATCCAGTCCTTTTTGTATTGCACATGTTCTATTTATTTCTCTTATTCCCTTTTTGCAGCATAATGGAGCAGATAACTGCATGCCTTTGTGTGTTCAGCTGTGTGTGCACCGGATGACTGCAGTGAGATCTTCACTGCTTTTAATGACAGGCTCACTCAGGTGTTGTAAGGGCAGGTTTTTGTGTTTCTCAAGCTTATTATTACAAGCTAACCAGTGTTTTCAAATCATTGCCAATCCCCTTTCTCTCTAAATCATAATCCTGCCTCTAAACTGTACGTAATTATTCTACCCACAGCCCTTCGTGTGGCTTCTCAGAGTTTACAATGTGTTGTTATCGATGCAATTTATTATCCTAGCAGATTGTTCTCTACCAACACTACCCAGCACGCCTTTGCTATCCAGAGTATGCATCAATCAATCAATCGATCAATCACTCAGTCAAAATCCTTTAGAATTGGGGGTTTGTTCTTCCACAATTCATGAGTACTTGTATTTTTTCCTCGTGACCACCTGCAAAGTTGCTATTAGCTTCTCTTTACTGCAGGTTTAGTAAGAACACATCAGGTTTTTCTTTTCGAGCATCTGATGAAGTTGTGCACATTCTCTTGCTTCTGAAGGCTCATCCTTGTGTGAAAATATTGTACTTACAGCCCCAGAGTACAGCTGAGGCAGAGCTTCTGCTTTGGCAGCTTTACATTGGAGTAGAGCTAGGAATTAAGACATGCCATGTTTGCAAAAGTCTGATAGCAGTCTTCTATAAATACATGAGCTCAAACACTTCCTGAGCCAGGTCTGGTGCACGTGTGATATCATGCTATTTATATTGCTGTCCTCCTGATAACCACCCCAAAAGTGTATGGGTTAGTTCAGATAAGAATCAAGATGATCAATATTTATCCAACATTCCTTCATGCTTGGACTGAAAATCGCTCCAGTAAAGGCAAGTTAAATATTGTGCATATGGTGCCACTTTTCTTCTGTCCAGTCTCTACATTCTTCAGGATGAGGAGTGGAGATAAAGACTCAGCAACACTTGGGATCTCTGCCTGGTATTACTGCATCAAAAATAGAGACATGTATCTCAGTTCTGCCAAATACAGATATTTAGCTGTTGACCCAACACTGCCAGATCATCACTAAACCGTGTCCCTGAGCATCACACCTATATGTCTTTCAGGACCTCCAAGAATGGTGAATCCACCACCTCACTAGGCAGTTATTTGTTTGTTTGGGGTTTTGAGAGGGGTTTTTTAGGTTTAAAATTACTGAAGGGCTCTTTTCTGTTCTTGATTTCAACTCACTTTGGCCACAGCTCTGAAAGGTTTTCTTCTGGGAGCTGCTGCCAGTTTGGTGGTTTTTTTTCCTCTCTAATCTGAAGCCACTTTCTATAACATCAGAAAATTTTACAATTGCAGTAATAAACAATTGATAATAGACAGGAATTTGTTAAATTGCTTCGAGAAGGGATGTAAGAAGCTCTATCCTAGAGTCAGAGGTGGAGTAGGGCAAGGTGAGTATCTTGGAAACGTAAAGCTCTGACTGTAGTCTGCAGTGGCCACAGGAAGCCACCTCACCTGAAAAAGACACCTTGGGCACTACTACGAAGATGACCAGAATAAACTGAAAGAACATGAGCAATAATGGAAAATCACAAAGATCATAGAGAAGGAGGATAGCAAGAGAACCAATAAATGTTTCAAGCACTCTAGGAGCAAAAGGTCAGTAAGAGATATTGAAATGTTCTCTGAGAAAGGAAGAGGGATTTATTGACAACAATGGATTCCCTAGACTGCACAATCTCCAGAAGTGGGTCCTTTGTCTACATCTCTCTCTTTAGACATATATATCTATTCCAGAAAGCTCTGCTGTGTAATACAATATTGAGTATGACAGGAAATTAGTTACCGTGAGTTGGATATGAAATTTTGCATCAGTGGTGCTCATGCAAGACCAGAATTTGAGTGCAAAGGGTGTTTTTCACTAATTTTACTCTTTACATCATCTCTATTGACTGGATAAATAAGGTATTTCAGGTTTAAAATGGGAAGGTGTTTCATAAAGCCCCATTACCTGATGGTCAAATGTGCTCCCAGAGGGTCACTGACCAGCTGAAAGTGGGCACAGACCCAGTGGACACAGATTTGGAGCCCTGAGCCAGCTTCAACTTCAGGCATGCCCGAAGAGTAACGATGGCAGCAGAGCATCCAGGAAGAGATTTAGTGGCTGATGCTGATGCTCATGTTACACTTCTGCAGTTGCTGATCCTGATGGATACAACACACCAAACAGCTGGGTAAAATACTAAGGGTTGTACTCCCAAGACTACTGTGGTGATATAGGTTTAGGTCAGAGCTGATTTGGCTGGACCAGACACCCTACACCCTCCTTGGCTGCCTGACAATGTGAGCTCAAATCCTCTGCTGGGATAAATAGCTGAATATCTATTGATGTCAGGGAGATGAAGCCATCCACACCAGATAAACCGCCAGCCTGCTGAGAGCACATCAGTGCGCTCCCAGCCACAGCTGCAACACGCAGCTTCGCACAAGGCAGCTGCAGAGATCCAGAGAAGTGCCTTTCTCAGAGGAATCTGAGTGGGAAGTGAGAAGTGAGACGTTTTCCTTTTCATTGCTTCCAGTCCACATGAAAGAGCACCGTTACTTGTTGCTTTGTAGGCTGAGCATGAGGAGACCCTCATATTGCAAATACAAGGCGTGAGCAGCATTCCCTTTGAAGTCAAAGCCAAAACCCTAGACTCTGATGGTAGAAATATCAGGAGCATCGTTAGTAACTTTCCCGTTCCTTCAGCACACGGTTGAAAGGCTGCTGTCACAGCCACTTTCAAGCATCTCCTCTGAAATGATTTCAGATACTCTTTTTACTCTTAACCCTGTGGTTTTTCATCTGCTTTGTTTACAGCTCAAACTGCAGATTTCCCCACACTGAGGTTCCTTACATTTATTTCCTTTTATTTAAGAGAAGCGAGGTAAAATCAAAGTGCCTCAAAATACTGAGTGAATGAGGGGAATGGATAAGATAGACAGAGAGTTTGGGGTTTTTTTCTTCTCACAGCTTAGTAAATCAACCCTCATTAACTTGTCTTTTTTTGCTTCACGTTGCTTGTACTTCCTGCTCAAGGGAGCAACCTTTGGTCTGTTTGCTTTGAAGGTGGTATCACAGAGCAGCCTGAGCATCAGAAACAGAAGGGCACCCTTAGGCAGGTGCCAGTAAGTAAAGTGATCGCCTGTTATGCTCAGAAAAGGCAAAACTTCACAATAGGGTGGGACTCTTGAAGGTGTCTGAGAGCAGATAGGCTTTCTGGACTCTGGCTTGTTGATGTGTTAATCGTGAGTGCCAGTGGCCAAGAAGCAACCTGTGTCTGCCTGTGAAAAGGAAAAAGTTCTGCTTTCCATTTTTCTCATGACAGGACAATGCAGAGACAGGATTTTGAAGCCATCACAACGTTATCTCAGATATGGAGTACAGCACGTGAGATGCACCAACGCTGCTTTCACTTAAAATGTGCTAAACACTTCAGATGGCTTCAATGGTCCGGGTGCTAGCGGTAGTAAAGTTTAATAGAAGTTGATGGTTGTGTTTTTTAATCAGAATTGGATTTTTGGAGAAAGTTTCATGGGTAGGCAAATGTATGAAACTAGAGAGATGCATGGAAATTATTTCAGTCTGCTGTGGGGAGAGGGAGGAGAGTCTACAGGAAAACCCTACTCATCCTCCCCTGCCTCCCTGCACAGTTTGGGCTCCTTCACCAGCTTCTCTGCAGCCTGAGAGCAGCCTCCAGTTCAGTTATGCTGAAGGAGACAGGAGAGAGGGCAAACTCAGCTCCATCTCGCTAGTACTGTGGCAGAGCCCATTTCATCAAAGGAAAAAGCTGGACTGGCCTCTTGCAGCTCTTGGCTTCATTAGCACAGAGGAAGAAGCTGGCTTCAGTCACCTTCTCTCTTACACTTGCACAAAGCTTGATGAAACAGAGATGGGGAACATTTTGCTCTCACTGCAAGTCCCCCTTCCATCACACATATTCCTTGGTGGCTGGCCATTTTCTTCTCAGCAAGCCGTTTGCCTTCCTGCAGGAACAGCTTCCATCATGAGACAATGCTTGATTATTCTTACACATCTCCATCCTTACACATCCATAGGTTGGAGAAGATGTGAGTAAATAAGCAGTGACAGGAAGACTAGCAGTGGCAAGGTCATTACAGCAAGGGCTTCTGCTGGTCACAGTAGTCAGGACTAAACAGAAGACCTCCTGCACCCCAGCAGTGCTCTGCCAGGAAAATACACTAAATAACCAGTGTTTTCTAACAATAATAGTAATAAAAGTCACGGCAGGGAATTCTGCCTCCACCTGTGCCGAGCCAGAGCTAAGCTCTCTGAAGCCATAGCAATGCATGCGATGAAGCAGGAGGGGGAAGAAAAGTAAAGGCTGCTTCTGATGAGCACGTGGGGCAAAGGCAGTACCCTGTCACTTATCTCCTGGGGAATCTCTCCCCTCTATACCTGGATAGAAAAATACCACTGTGGGAAGATCAGATGCAGTGACATTAAAGACAGGCTGTGAACTCACTCCTGTGTCATAGCCTTCACCCCACCAACTGCTTCCTCATGACTGTCCGGCCCAAACGGGACGCCTGGTCTTCCTGGGATCATAAGGGACTGTGAAAGTCAGTGGTCAGTGTGTTTTTTAATGAGAAGAATAAAAGGTCAATTTTAATTAACTACAGTATTTTGGGTTTTGTTAAATTCAGAGCCCAGTATAGATTTCATGCTAGAAGAAAAGGGGAAAAAAAACTCCTACACCTGTACTAAGTGAGAGAGGGAGGGTTTTGTTCCTCTTTAAATAAAGCAATGATTATAACAACACGACAGGAGCGTGTCTCCATGTGGGAAAGCCTGTCATCTCTACTATTTCTGCTGGCTCTCTTTCCTGATAAGTAGTAAACCACAGCCTTGAAAAGGCTGGATTTTGTCCCCTTGAAGGTGATCTTTTTATTCAATGTTTTCTACACCCTTTGGCGATATTTTGTCGTTCAAGGAATGTGAGAAAAACTTCTATTTTTTAACTCAATTTCCCTTTGGCAAGGGTGGCTACAAGTTCTCACTCTGGACTACAGGGCACCATGAAGATTTTAAAGCGGAGGTAAGCAAAACAAAACAGCAAAACCGCATAGGAAGAAATTCTGAGAGTTGTCTCGGAAATGATTGATGAGTAATTGAAGGGGTTCTGAAGGAGGCAGACAAGTCATTATAGTCACAGCAGGACAACAGCTGGGGAGTGTAAAGAAGCAGGATTCCCCCATGCCATCGTCCCACAGTGTGCAAGAACAACAGGTGATGCCAGCTACTGTCAACTCTTGAACTCCCTTGGCTCACTTCGACCTGATCATTCTTGTTTAACTTCATCCAAGAGTAAGAATAGGCTTCCAGTGCTTCATCTATTGGGCATCAGCGTGAAAGGGACTCGGACAGCTGGTCCTCTGCAGAGCATTTATTTTTGGCTTTGGACACCCATTGAAATGAGACTTTGTTATGCCCAAATCTGGGCAAATCACACTGCTGAGCACCCAGGGAGCCCGTGCCCACACCAGGCAGCGTGAGGCTGCTGAGCTGGTGGGGGATGTGCGCTTAGCACCGACCAACAGAACACTCAGGGCACTAAGCTACTCACATGGGAAAGCCACCACTCCACCTCCACATCTGTGCAATGCAAGAGGACCACAGAGAAGATGCTGGAAAATTTGCCTTTCTGCTTGCTCATGGACCAAACTATTGAACCACAAAGTGAGTTTGGGTGGTCTCAGGAAGAGAAGATAACTGACCTGGGTCTGTCATTCCCTGGTGAGCAGTCTGTCCTAGTGAACAGGAAAAGTCCCTTCAGACTGGTGGGAATAAAGACAGAAGAAAAAGCTTAAAAAGAGAATTTTGAGCCAAACAGGTGCTAGAGGTCCTGAAGGGTAATCTGCAGATTTTTGTTGGGAAAATGGAGTTGAGGAGGAATTTTAAAGGAGTTCATGATAATGGTTGGATTTTAAGCCCTTGAGGGGGCTTTCCAATATAAACATTTCTATGGCTCTGTGATTTTGTACACATCTTGGTGGGAGGAAAGCCTGGGCATCCTGACATGAGTGGAGGCTAAGCTGCAAAGCAGAGGGAGTTTTGGCTGCTCCTCTGTCCTACTTTTTCCGCTGGTATCAGGCAAGTATATAGCACTCACTCTCCAAAAGCAAAACAACTCAGCTGTCTTTGAATGGGTACTGAAGATAACAGATCACTTGTAAAAACACAGGTGTAAAAGTGGTTTGAAGGGATTCCAGTAAGCTCCTGTGTTACTGCTGAGCAGAGTTTATAATGAACTCATTTATTACCGCTGTCATGTTTATTTCAGCATCCATTAAAAATCATTTGGGATTATCAAAATCCCTCACTCTGATCACAAAAAACCACTTCAGACGATCCCATCCTCTCTGTGCCATCATACTTTCAAGTTAGGTTTGTTTTGATCATGGCACAAGTGGGTAGTGTAGAATTATGTTAATGATAACAGATCGGATGCCGAACACAATTTTCCTATGCGGGTTTTTCACTTATCTTTTTGTTTTCTTCTGTTACTGTCACTTCCTTTAGTCCTACTGAGAGGGACACGTCTTTCTAGGAATCTGTACAACACCAAGGCAGCTCTAGATCCTGTGGTGATGCATACAAACAGAAGTGAATATGGGAAGATGCTGCAGTGCCACAGTATGCCAAGTGCTCCCTATAAATCCACATTCTTGCCACTTGTTGATGTCTAGTGTCTAAACAGACACTAGAACTCTCCTGCCCTGGACCGTGTATCCTAAGATGCATCTGACTCAAAAAGCAAGCGATATGCTTATCAAGAGTTTGATTTGACTGATAAGCAAAAGATGTTGATTTTGAGTTGGATTTTTTTTAAATCCACTTTAAGTAAATTAACTCCTATGCAAAGTACCCTGAATTTTTCTTGAACAGGGGTAGGATCCAGAAGGCTTTACCACAAATCCATGTTGTGCAGGCACACAACCTCATTTCTCCAGGAATTAATAAGGACGTAGTGACTGGCTTCACTACTTTTAATGTATGTTCTGCTCCCTGAGGGTTTGTGTGTTTTATCCACTAAATATTTCCCTACTTCTTCAGACCGACGAGTGACCTCTGTTAACAGTGTTCACGATTTTTCACGGTTCACATAACTTTTTCACATGCAGAAGGAGGCATTTCTCCACATTGAATACTTGAGGAATAACGTTAAAGTTCATGCAAAAGGCAGCGATAACTTGGAAGTCTTCCCTCCTGGACAGGTGTCTCATTGTGAAAGCAAAAATAAATAGGGCTGCCAATGCACAGAAACTGCGTGGAGTAAGTGAGCACTACTGAAAGATAAATCACGGTGTTCTGAACCCAGCACTGCACCATTGGAGCTCTTCCTGCATTATACAAAACACACACCCTGCCATACAATCTCTGCATTCTGGGAAACAAAGAGGAGAAATCTGCAATTATTTCTGACCGTGTTGATGCAGCCGCATCAGAAGTGTCATTTTGGAAGGGAAAAACAGTCTTCTCTCGGTGATAAGATCTACAGGTTGCTGAGCTCTGTGTATAGCAGGTAGTCCTGAGCTGGGTCATCCTCTGGTGAGCCAGGAATCCTCACAAATATTTTGAGCTCATTAGACCCATTCTTTTCACCTCTCACATCACAATCATCAATAAGGCAGGAAGGTCACAGTTAAAGGACCTGTTTTAGAAGCCTGGAATTTAATGCACTGGAGATGAAGACCTTCGAGGATTACAAGAGCTTGCTACCTAGAAACAAAGCACTAATGCGGTCCACAGGTCTGTTTAAATTGACTTTACTAGCTGTTCATGTCAGACCAATAAGCCTGAAGTAGCTTTTTCTAATTAGCAAGCCAGCATCTTAGCTGATTGTCTTCCTCTGTGTCCAGAGCGTAGCTCTTGCAGATAACCTTGTGATTTGTCTTGCACCACGAGAATGAGTTTGTAGAGTCTACACGAGGGGTCTGATTGTGATGCACGGCACAACACAGACACCTCACTTTATGGATCTTGCCGGTGGGGTTAAAACTGCTACTTCTCTTTTGGGAAGCAGTTTGTCCAAACACGAAGAAGTTTCCAATAAGGGTGAATTACCTGTATCTGACCAGTAGGCGGTCTGGGAAAAGACCTAATTTCTGGAGATTGCCTAATGAATGAACCAGTTTGCTTTGTCCTCTAGGGAAAAGAATTTAGGAGAGGGTTGCATCCCTCTTAATCAATATTAGCCAATATCACTCTGCCTTGGTGAAGCCAGGAGGCAGTTCAAGTGCACACGCCTCCCACTCTAATTCAATACTCATAAAGATTAAATAAATTATCATTTATGATCAGCTTTGCTGCTTTTGAGTACTGTGGTCTACCTTTGGCAGAAGTGAACTGCTTCAGACCATCAAAGTGCTGTCAGAGAGACAAAATCAACCCCTGCATTGTCCCCACAGCTGTTGACACTGCCTAGCTGCTGTCAGGAGGATGTGTTAACATCTAGTGCCTGCCCCCTGAGATAAGGAGTGCCACACATTATCTGGGGAATTGGATTCCAGCAGACACCTTTGTTTCTGCAGCCTCAGCAGAGCTCTTC
Organism: Phoeniculus purpureus; assembly: GCA_028565055.1. NCBI lineage: Eukaryota > Metazoa > Chordata > Aves > Bucerotiformes > Phoeniculidae > Phoeniculus > Phoeniculus purpureus. Next base: position 9,160 of record JAOXOE010032213.1, read on the forward strand.
ACAAGTGTGAACTCTGATCCATCTATTTTGTGCAAAGATTTTGACAGCAGAGGGAGGACAGCGTAATTCAGATTCATGACTTGCCACGAAAGAGATGGTTTGATATTTCACTGGTGTGGATAGAGGCTCCCTAATCCCCCCGCACAGCGTGGAACTGCTCCTACGGTTTTGCTGGCGTGTCAGTCGTACTCTTTTTATTCTGAAACCCCAAATGTCCAGGCCTGTGAAAAGCACATTATCCCATTTTGAGGTGAGGTTTGGCTTTGAGAAAAATGGCTCTCTAGGACATAAATCAATACAGAGAAAACACGGGAAAACCCATCTATTGCAGTTTATTGCCCCCTGTGTCCTGTGAAGGCATTTTGCTCTGGTAAGAGTATTTTCTGCCATTCATTCGACCACTTCCTTTGCTCAGCTTTTAAGTAGCTACAAAAACTGAGGACCTTTTCTTTCTTTTCCCCCAAAATATGCTATTGAACAAGATTTAACTTGACTTTAAGTAGGGCTCGATTTATTCGCATCCTTGCAGATCGTTACACTGCATCTTACTGTCTGTCCCACATTCTTCTCCCCTTCCTCTCTCGCCATAGACACAGCTAATTGACAACCAGGAATTGACACTGCTTTCTGTTTTCTTTCACAGAACAAGGTGCTGAGGAATCCATAATGTTTTTTAACAATACCATTTTTATCATCCTTATGGGCTCGATCTTTGTGATTTGCACAATCTATCTCAACCTTTGTGTTAACCTCACTTAATAGCAGCTTCCAACATAATGAGACCACTTCACTCAGTGAGTTGTGGGGTCTTCACAGTGATGAAGACCATGGGGGATCTCTGTACAGATCAGGTCTTTCTTTGATGAGCACAGCCTCAGATCTCAAAGAAACACTGGCAGTCTTCTGATCAGTATTCTTCACAATCATATCCATATCCAACAGGGCCAGCACGATCCTTACCGTTGCATTACAAGCTTCACTATAATTAATCCTTTTGTTGCACTTCTTCCTGCATTATTTCCTTTCTAACTAGAGGCTTCAAAGAGAAGAAGAAAAATGAACCTTGAGATGCAGCTACACTGCTGGCTGTATGAAGATACATAATACAGCTGGGCAAACAAATTCTCTGAATTTGAACTGCCTTCCTTGACACCACAGATATCAGGCACTGTTCAAAATAGAATATAAAATTTAAGGGAAGAAAAAAACCAAGCCACCTCCTTTAAGTCATAGAAATGAATTATGTCAGTCTTAACCACGTGCATCATTCTATTCCCAACAGGGAAACAACTTAGAAAAAGACCAGTCAATTTCATACCAAATATGAAATATCCTTCTTGCATCTGTTCTCTCCTGGTCACCTCCTGGAAGGGCTTCGTGATGATACTGCAGTGACACTGCAAAAACAGGGGTTTCAGCAGGGCTAGGCACCGTCTGAATGCCCTGGAAAGTGGTCATAAACTCATGACTGTCCAACCTGTCTTTGGAAGAGCTCCACATGAACTTAAATTAATTATAGGACATGGGAAGATATCTTCCATTGTAATCAAAGGCTGACTCACATTTGGCTAAGCTATAGACCCAGCACCAGGCTAGTCTTGGTTATTTTGGCTCACAAGGTGTTGCAGACACAGACACAGTAGAACCGACAGATCCAGCACTTTGTTACTATCCATAGAATCATAGAATCATTAGGGATTGGAAGGGACCTCGAAAGATCATCCAGTCCAATCCCTCTGCCACAGCAGGGTGCAAGTCGCACAGGAACACATGCAGGCAGGTCTTAAACATCTCCAGAGAAGGAGACTCCACAATCCCTCTGGGCAGCCTGTTGCAGAGCTTTGTCACCCTCACTGTGAAGAAGTTCCTTCTCATATTTATGTGGAACTTCCTATTTTCCAGCTTACACCCATTGCCCCTGGTCCTATCACTAGAAGACATTGAGAAGAGCCTGGCCCCATCCTCCTGATACCAACCCCTCACATATTTATATATATTAATAAGGTCACCCCTCAGTCTACTCTTCTCCAAGCTAAAGACACCCAGCTCCCTCAGCCTCTCCTCATAAGGGAGGTGCTC
>JAOXOE010032214.1:0-11236 GCA_028565055.1 Phoeniculus purpureus
CTTTTATGAGTAAACAGGAATGATGCAACGATGGATTAGTCCCAGTTTTCTGCATAAATGTCCTTTATCTCCTTCTGACAGACAAGCAAAAAAGTGTTTTGGGGAGCATACAGTTGAAAAAATTCATCGGGGGTCGGGGGTCGTCTTTGAGCACGGGGTAATTTTGTAACCCTCGACTTTTAAACTTTCAGTCTAAACCAGTTTGTAATCATTGGGACAAAGGCAGTGCTCTCTTTATAAATATGTATATGTGCCCAAAGTTAATCAGTTTGCTGTCCTGGAATTAGTGGACTTGTTTGCCTCGGTGTGTCACCAATTAGCAGGAACCCATGGATACTGTCAGCTGACAGCTGGAAAGAGAAGCCAGGCTCGGCAGCATACATTTTGCTATGTTGTACAAAACCCTGAGCTTGTGCTATTAATGCTTTAATATTTCCTATTAGCATTTTCATCAGCGGTCTGCCTGCTACTTTTTCTAATAAGCACAATGCGCTCCTAGACCCCTATAAGGAGCTGTTTTCCTCCAAATTATGCTTGTTTTGGTGTTTGAAAAAGCAGCTTTTTGAGTGATATTCCTAAAAGGGGTTGGTGGGAGAAAAAACAAAGAAAAAATTCACAGGACATACACAGAATGAGTGGGAGGAATGGGGAAGGAAACTGTTTTTCTCCCCCAGAATTTTCATAATTCAAAGTGGTTTCTGAATAGAACCCCTTTAGAACATTATGAAAGGGGCTTGTTCATGGAAATCTAGTATGAAATTGAAAATGCATACTTTAAGAACAAAATTGTTAGTAAATGGAGTTGCACATATACAGCCCAAAAGTGGATTAATCTTTTTTAAAATAAATAGTTGTAAATGGTTGACTTTTTATCTGCATGGAATACGCACCTATGAATACAGTCTACAGAGGACATAAAGGTAAACTGTAGAAACATAGATCCCTTTAATATTTAAAATAAATCAGAGCTGTTTTCCTAGTCCTTTTATACTTCAAAATTGGATAAACTAAACAAAATCACCTAATAGGATCAGAAAGTTAAGCCCTCACAGGTGAGAAACACTGAAGGTATGTTATTTATTTTCCCTCCTTAACTTTACTCTTCCCTAGAGAAGAATATATTCTAGAGAGTATATCCTCTAGGTATCCTTATGCATAAGGATAAAATGAGAATGCAATCCACCTTGTATTTCACACATGATCTGTAAAAGCAACATCGATGTCTCACACTCCTGAAGTCCCTGTTGTGACCGGGAAGGAGCAGCCGGTCAGAACCTACAGCAGGGGCTGCGTCTGGAGTCGTAAATAGAAGTGTTCTGTGAGAGTGACACATAAACAATTGAAGATTAGCAACGATCTAGCTTTGCATTATTTACAGTTTTCCTTGAGCCCGTGTGCATAGTTTTAATGGAGTTCAGCTCCATTAGGATTCGAGCTAAATATCACATTAGAAGCACCCCACCCCACTCAGAGAGAAGAAGCTTTCTGAGTACAGTAATAAGGGAAAACGTGTCTGTATTGTGCTAAAGACCATGCAACCTCCTGTGCTGAGTACTACATCGTATCTTGTGCATAGTACATGCATGACTGTGCAAAGTAATAGACAACTGTTCATAAGGCAGGAGTCGTATGTACAGTTAATGGACCAAACCTACAGTCCCCACATTTCTCCCTTTCTCTGGAGAAGTTTCATCACTGAATTAAAACACTGTAAGAATAATAATAGAAATAAGGAAAACTTTTTTTTTCCCACGGGCCAATCTGAAAACAAAAGTGTGATGGGAATGAATGACCTTCCACATTCCAAATGCTTAAACAGGCTCCCGCTGGCAGTGCAGGAAATAATCCAACTGTTTTCATCAAGGATTGCAATCACTGTCACAGAGCTTGTCATGTGCTGTCTATGGAAGGAGCAGCAGAGAAGAATGCAGATCTGAAATCAGTGTTAGCTGTCGAGAAAGAGATTTCTCTGCAAGTTTTGGATAGTTTTGCTGCGTACACATCCCTCATTGGAGCGTTGGCAGTTTCAGCAGCATAACTGCTGCATCAGCACTTTCTTAAAAAGCTACACAGAGAGAGTTATGTAGCCTTAGGAGAAATGTATTTGTCCTGTGCAATGGCAAAATGGCCAGGTCCATGGGTGCAGATACTGCTCCACAAAGAAAAGAGTGTTGTGTGTGTAGCAGCAGTTTAAGGTGGCAACATTGGAGTCAGCCAATCTGTTTGATGGGGCATCTGCAGATCACAGAATCATAGAATCATGCAGGTTGGAAAAGACCCTTGAGATCATCAAGTCTGACCATTAACCCTACTCCTCCAAGTTCACCACTAAACCATATCTCTAAGCACCACATCTAAAGGATCATTAAACACATCCAGGGGTGGCAACTCAACCATCCTTGATTGACGTGGCATTGGTGCTTCATTTTATCACATTTTTCTGGTTATGGTCTGCTTTTTTGGAGTCAAACCATGGGGATAGCAGTCAGTATGGTGACCTGACCCTTTACCATATAATGTTTTCCTTTAACTAGGATGATTTTCTTTCTTGAGGTACATTTGTTTTAGGTGCTAATGTCTGTTGCAGTACAACTAAGCGCAGCCCCGGCTTCCCGAGGAATCTAATACCCTGGGTTACAAATAGAGGAAAAAGACAAGTTCATTACTGGATAATAGCACAGGACTTGTTGGCATAGGGTGCATTAGTATTTTTTAAGGATTGATAGTTATTGAACAAATATTTGTAATACAAACTGGTGGAATTGTTGTCTCTGCATTTATACCATATCTGAAAAGCAAGCAGAAGACAGTGAGCTGAACAGACATGTCGCTTTACAGAGTAGCGTGATGTATTTGGTATGTGGTTACATAACGGCCTCCCTCGTTTAAACCAGAGAGCCATGTTTGTTTTCTCTAACTTTCCAAATCGTTGTGGCACAAAACATTGCTCTGTCCAGGCCATAGACCTTGATGCATTCCAGATTTTCATGAAGAGTAAATAGAAAGCAGAAGAAGTTAAGTGTTTCAGGATTTGTTGTGATTTCCATTTTTAACCCAAAGCTGATGGTTTATGAGTGAACATAGAGTTTAGGCATGTTTCAGGCTGAAAGCTATATGACATTTGGGTAGTCTTACTGGTGCTTTGCAAAGATTCAGATCATGTTTCAAACAACTGGGTTTAGGCACTGACATGTAGGTGACCAGAATAACTAGATGTCTGAGCTCTCATTATTGTCAGTAATCCGTTAGTCAAAGGTTTATTACAAGAACCCTAGAAAGCTAGATGTCTACAGAAGTCAAAAGCACCATCACTCCACTAAATATATCCCCTGCTTGGATGCTTGGCCTCTTCTCATGCTGCTTACTATAGATTTCCTGCAATGCTTCACCTGAAACCAGAGCAGTAAGGAAATTATGAACAGTGTTTCCAGCAGAAATCCAAAATGCACCCCAATGGAGCTACTATGAAGAAAACTAACTCCTCCCCCAGACACAACCAGAACAACTGAGATAATTTTTTTAAAATTAGTTCTCAGTGCTCTCAGTGTAAAGCTTGGTGAAGCAGTTCCGTTCAGAGAGGTGCTTTGTTTAGAAAATAGAATCACAGAACGTCAGGGATTGGAAGGGACCTCAAAAGATCTTTAGAAGGTGGTTTGTTGTAATAGATTTTGAGGCTTTATACTTCCAATTTTCAATGAAAATTCTTTGCACAATTCATATTAATATGTTTTCAGATTACATTGGAAACCTATAATGTTACCTTTTACCTTCGTCCTTATAAGCCACCAGGTTATGGCTTCTTTCCTAGGAATATTTGGTAGGGTGGTCCGGAACAAGAGAAAGAAGGAACCATCTGTGAAGTCCATATTCACTTTTTAAATGCATGCTTTGTAGACATAAACCACATCATGCAAAATCTCCCAGCAGATCCATGAATCAGAAACATATTTTAATATCAAATTTATTGCTGCACAGCTTCTGCACTTTTTATGAGAAAATATATCCTAGCTTATTAAAAGAAAAACAATTCAATAATTGTAATTTTCCCATTCCTTAGCTCTGTCCTATATGCAAGTGTCTAGTAACTGGTCTTGGAACTGAGGTTTCCCTTGGGACAATGGGGAAGAAAAATTTGGAGTGGTGCATGCAATTATAGATGCACTTGCAGGACCAGTCAGGCTCTCCTGGTCCATAGGCTGTATGTGTGTGCCACTGTGCAGCTCTGTTTTATGCTACCCAGCCTCTCTGGAGTTTCATCTCCTCTTTGAAAATATGGGCGTGTACAAAAACGTTGGCTGTTTGGTGCACTGTGGGTGCTGGACAAGGCAGGAGGTTGCACATGAGTGCACAGCATAGACTGTATCGGATTTCTCTGTACAAGTTGTATTTCGTTTAACCATGATAAGCTCGATCTTGTGGTTCTGCAGCCTACCTGTGCCATGCAAACAGGGCAGTCTTCTTCCTGATGAGAAAAGCTGAAATAACCAGAGTATAACCAGTATTTCTCTGTCTTTTGAAGATACTAAAGTACATTCAGATTGTATTAAAAAAAGACAAAATGTGAGTCGTGTTATGGAACTATCTCCTCCTAAAAAGGTAGAAATAATTCAGTGAACGTTAATCTTCAAATCAAATCAGTCCAGCAATGGTATTGAAAGAAATGCTGGGGTGAGTGGGGTTCAGACTTAGTGTTTTCTCTCAAAGATTCACGACAACCCTAACAAAAGAGAGAAGAATGTTTGCTCTTTGGAGGGCATGTACAATAGGATACTGAAATGCAAAAGTGAGTGTTCTGTGCTTGCAGCATTATTTTGAGGTAAAGATTACCAGAAGTGAAAACATGATTAGAAGTCAAAACAGCTAACAGAAGTTTAAAAGTTTGGGGTTTGACTTTCATTTTGTTTTAATCCATTACTCACTAAAGAACACCTTCCAAAGTCTCATATTACTCCTTACAGGTACTTTCTAGTGATGATTCACGGCTGTGACGATTCAACCCATTGATATCAAAACCACTTTGTGCAAAAGCTCTGCACTCCTTTGTTCCACTGACAACATGCAAAAACCTCCTTATGTGACTCAGGATATTCCTCTATTTGAACTGTGAAGTCGTATGTTTAATCAGTATACTTTATTACACAACAATGCTTTTAGAATTGCTCTCCGCTGTTCCAACCGGCATAAGGAACAGCAGCATTTTCGTGGGTTCAAGTGTAAAACCCTTTTTACTAGCTGTTGCAGAAACCTACAACTACATTTCTTTTGTGTTTCCGTTTTGGATATGTTACAGCATGACTGTAATTATGTAGGAAAGAAAGTGATGATTACACAGTCGGCTGTTCTTCACATTATTGATCAAGAAACAAGCAGATATGCACAAACTTTTTAACGGTCAATTAGCTCTTCTTGCAGAAATGACTTTGCTTTCTCAGGTAGTAGAAGTTTTGCTGCCTCGACACTGGTAAAAGGATTTTTTTAAATGCAAAGCACTCTTTGACCTGAGGAGGATGTTAGTTGACAGTTCTAGCCAGGTGCAAGACTATGATCCAGGAGATAAGCATAGTAAAGTGTTTTCTTTAAATGGAGTCATAGCTGTGACTCCCAGTCTTGATAGATTTCCAGCTTCTAAAGCAAATGAAGTTAAATCCTCTGACAAGTATCAGGCAAGTACAGTGGGTGCCTGGGGCTTTACTCTCTTCAGTGGGGAGAATAAGTGTCCTACTTAAAACTGCTGCAACCTAAGAAGCGCCACAGTAGGTAGACTTTGAGTCCTAGATGGGAGATAGTGTCTTATAAAGTCATCCAACAAGTGCTTTGTTTGGAAAATGGAACCCAAAAGGAAATTTCAGCAATTTGTGTCTTTAAAAGGTTGGGGTTTTTTTCCTAATGGAACTCTTGTTTGAAACCTTTTTCTTATCTCTTATCAGCTTAGTTTTCCCTGTAAGCATAGAGTTCAACGTTTAACTGTGGAACAAATAGAGAAAAGCTTCTTTCTTAATGTCAAGATTATCTTTTAAACATAAAACCCAGAGGATAACGATATGAACACTACCTCAAAATCTGGGTCACTTGTCTCTCTTCTTAAGAAAAGTCTTATTCCATTCCTAGAGCATGTCAGAAAAAAACACGGTGCTTTGATAGGAGTGAAAAATAGTGCTCAAACAGCAGGGTAGATTTAAAACTATTTTTATTATTCCAATCCACTTTGTTCCCCTGAAGTTTTCCTCTGGAAAACATTTTTGAGAGATGAGCCAAGTAACTGGTTTTAACTATTTTTGTTTTCCTAAATGCTTATAGCATTGTATTTGGAGCCATAAAACTCAGTAACTGGTTTTGCAATTACTGCCTAGTGTTTTCTAACCAACCAAGAAGCTTTTTCCAGAACATCTTCTGTAGCCCTTTCTTCATCTCTTTGACAATTATCTCAATCTAGAGCAGGCAGAGGCACAGCAGGGTATTTCTTACACCTTCCTTGCACGTACATTCTGCCTGGCTTAGGGTGTACATGCTGTACATTGTACTTACGAGCTTATTCAGCACTTCTGCTTCCCTGAAGAAAAGCTAAATAAAGTTTGAAAGTGAGGGGAAAGAAGAAGAAGAAAAAAAAGGCATTTCCTTGGTAAATGAATGCAGCATTTTTAGGTCAGACCCTCATTAGTGGAAATTAATGTATCATCATTGACTTCTATGGAGCTATGGCAAATCACATCAGCTCAGAGTTTATATGCAATGATGATATTTGCATTTGTTGAGGCTTTGAACAAGAGCTGTAAAGCTTTCATACGGAACAGATTTGTTGCATTGGGAGTTCTTAAGACTCTCTTTTTGGAGTGTTTGGAATTTGCTGGTTTTCAGTTTTTTCAGTAGGTGCTATATAACATCATATTAATTGTACTGCTGGGATTTCCTAATTGGCAATACTGAGCAGAAGTTGTTCTAAATGTGGTGTGAACTGCTGCGCCTCTGTCCATTTTGCACACTTTAAAATTAACCTGATTAGAAATGCATCTATAGAAATTAATTACATTACCACAGCTGTTACACGTGAGTTCTTGAACCTGAATGTTTGTCTGTACAAGGATTCAAAGGGTTTAATCTGTTGGCATTAATACATTTGCAAGTAAGATTGTTTTCTTATTTTAATTCAAAGGAACTTTTTCAGCTATAGATTGGGTTTGTACTCTAGCAATGGTGAGAACACCTAAGCAAATTTACATCCTGTTTGTCTTTAAAGGCTTGGGTAGATTAGTACCCATGCAGAATTAAACTATTGCTTTTCAATCCAGCTGGTTATACTAGGATGAGGGGCTAGCAGAGTCTCTGTTTAACTAACTCTTTGCACCCCATTTACAAGCTCTCTGTGCAAATTATTCATACTTGTGTAATTGGAATTCTTTTACTGGGAAAGGCTAGAGCTGGAGGAGTAGATCTACTGGTGAAGTTTCTCAGTAAAACTTCTGCACATCCACAGAAACTCTACTAATCTTCCACTCTGCTACCTGTGATAGCTGGAGCATTATCACAGGCAGCGTTATTTCAATATGTTTACGATTCTGCTCATTTCAAGTTCTTGTGCCGTTCTTTCTGCCCTGGTGCCTGAACACTCTAAAGAGTACACTGAAGTTCCCAGCTGACATACATGAAAAGTTTTCCTGGAGCAGAGCTTTCGTTGCCTGTTCCACTGGTCTTAACTTTCAGTCTCTTCCTTGGGGCTTCAGGTTTCATTTCTTGGCTAATATATGCTCCCAGCCCATCTCACAACTGTAGTTACCAATGTCCTGCATTAATTCTGCCCTTGTAAGGAGTCAAATCCATTACTCTGAGAATTTAGGACCTAGCTTCACTCCATGCCTCTGTTAATAATCAGTGATGCTACAGCTATCCTGATGAATATGTCAGTTTGCTGCAGAATAAACTATCACAAGAGAGAAGTAACAATATTGATATAAAGGGGTGGTTTAACAAATTTTGACAAGTAAATGTGACTTTTTAACAAGATTGGATGGCAAGGTACACTGGATGACTTTATGGCATGAAGGACAGGGCCAGAGAAATCTGTCAAGAGACAACCCCTTTTAATAGGATTATATATACAGAGATAGTTTTAAATATATATCTTTAAGAGAGCTGCAAAGCGTTTGCATGCTGTTAGCTGCGTACTGAGGATCTGCTAAGGCAAGGAATCTCTCAACTTCTTAGAAGTCTCCTTGTCAGGGGTTTTTGCCCAAGGGAAGGTCCTGAAATCCAACTGTCATTTAAGAAAACTCCAAGGACTCTTGGGCTTCCCACTTACGGAGGTAAATGATTGACTCATAGTCAAAGCTACAGACCAAACTTACTTTGAGCTTGTTGCTTAAGTCAACTTTTGGCTATTGTACTGTGATCTGTTTCCCCTGAACCCATATTGAGCAGGACACAATCACCATGCCTAGATGCACCCTTATTGCATCCCGGGTTCAGAAGCAGAGCACAGGAGATAAGGGTGGTGGTGAGGACAGAGTGAAGAACACCATCACAACATGTGTGAGAAGAGATGGCATTACTCACTAACTGTCTTCTAAAGAAATAAAAAGCTTTTCATTTACATTTAACAGAAATAAAGAGGAAGATACTCACTGAAGCAATTCTTTGCAAGCATTCAGATTCCTTTCTTAGTAAAGCAGTTTCTGACAATCTTTATTTATCACATGTTTCGTTTTCAACTGTTTTGCCCAGCCTTCCTATCAGTTTCAGCTGACCAAACACCATAAGTGAAAGACAGCAGTTCTTGGTGGTCTGTTCTGGAGGATTTGCTGGTTTTCACCAGAGCTGGTAAACCCACGGTGCACAGAAATAACACTGGAGGTGGGAGCAGTTTACACTGCCCCTTCTTCCATTTCAAATGTTTCCTGAGTTTTTAACGAAAGCTTCCCCCCCTTTTTTTGAAGAAATGTGTTTTCACAACTAAACAGCATTGAGTAAGAGAAGATAGTCTCTGTGTGTAAAACTGAATCAGAGTTCAGTCTGTATTTTACTGCATGGATTCTGTTCTCATTCTTCCAGGTAACCACGAAAGGCAGCAAATCACCTGACAGCAGACTGTCATCCTTTTTTTTCCTTTTTCCCCTGGCGTCTTGAAGCAGTCTGAGCAATGGGGTGTTTGGTGGGGGGGATTGTAGTCTTAAGGATAGTAAATATGACCATAGGGAAGAGCCATCGTACCCCTATTGGCCTGCTGCTGTTCTCTTTTTCTTTGCCAAAGTCAATCAAGAATAATTTCCCCACCATCAGAATAGCCACATCAGTAAAATTCTAATGGGACCATGGAGTATGTCGGTATCTCTGTGAAAAATAATGAGAGATTGCAGTGGGAATTGCTGTTCCTGTGTATCTCTGCAGGAAATCAGTGGAATTTGATAGTTTAGATGGTTGAATAAAATAAACTTCTAGTTTTAATTAATCAGGGCTGAATTAATTAACCTGACACGTGACAAGAGAACTGTGGAGCTTCAGCTGCGTTGTCTGATACTGGACTGAACACCTCTGCTCTGGAAAGGAAAACCGCTTTCCAAATCTGCCGTTAATACGATAATTGTTGGCGGCATTTGGGTAGGATGGGAACAGACATAAAAGCAAATTGGAAGTAAAGGTGGCTGCTCTGTCTCAAACACAGCTGTTATGTGGTGCAGAGCAGCTCCTTCTGTGTGTGTGTTTGTGAAGGAAACCAGGAAATGGCAAGATAATTTTGTTAGCACAGGCAACCTTTTGGAATTCTTCATGGCTGACAGTGTCTCTGCTCAAAGGGCAGAACTAATGTCTGAAAAAGGTGGACGTTTCCACTGTTTAAACAAGTGGCTGGGTAACGATAAGCTGCGTTTATGGACTGCACAGATAAACCCACAGTGCAGCCTTACCCACAGCACTGCCTCGCGCACCTGGCAGCTGGAAAACCCCAGCTCCCTCAAACCAGCTGTGGATGTTGCATGTGGCTGCTGAGACAGCCAGAAGAGGCTGAGTGCTGAGATCAAAGGACGCTGCCTTTGAGGGAGGGGGTTTAAACCAGATCTCAACAGTCTCATTGCAGGATTACAACGTTTTCACAGCTTGCTTGAAAACGTGCTAAAGCCCTTCGCACGGAGAAGACAGGACACTGCTGAAAACACAGATGAAACCAAACAGCTGTCACGATGGAGAATTGAGAACTTGGAAATAATAATTAACCTACATGCTTACTAATTTAGGTAGAGATCTTTGACGTGTTTTATATTTGGTCTGTGCTTCGTCCTCAAATGAGAAGAAAATTTACTTTAAGGGGCTAAGGGGCTGACAAGCTAAGCCACTGTGATACCTGCACTGAGAATGCATTTACTGCTCTCTCTGCATCTTCATAAGTCAGCTCTGAAGTTACATGTGCATGAAGTTGCCCTTCCTCTGGAAAAATAATTACGTGTTAATGAGGGTGTGTATTCAAAGGCAGTGAATATACACATACGTGGATTATGAGACATACCTTCAAAACAAATGTCACCTTTTCAAATACAGGCACCTTACCTGGACTCAGGACGTCTTGGGCGGGGGTATGTAGTATGCTGATGAGCATGTGAGAGTCCCACTGGTGCTCCTTGTCTTCTCACTGTCACACAAAGCTGGTCAGCTTGTGTTGCAGCCTTCCCTTCCCAGTGAGCACCTCTGGTGCCAGGACTGTGACATGAATGGTGCCATTGTACCCTTTCACACTGTCTTTTATGTTGGTGTGAGAGAAAGGCATCACTCTGCACATAGATGGACACTCTGTCCGTCTCTGTCCACAGGATGGACAATGGCTGCTCCTTTTTCTAATTCTCATAGAAAAATTTTCGTAGGAAAGAAAAAAAATTAGAAAACATAACAGAGACATTTCCACTGGCTTTGTCACTTGCCGCTGTGTGTCTCCCCAGGGGGAAGATCACTATTTATTTCCTCCTAGAGTTAGTGAATTCCTCATAAAACTGAAGTATTTCCATAGGTCATGTGCCACATTTTCCAGTTGTTCTAATGGGCTGGATTTCCATTAGCAGAGCAGATATTCCTTTCTCACAGAATCACAGAATCGTCACGGCTGGAAAGGACCTCCAGGGTCATCAACCTTTATCCTATTATCTAGCTGCTAGACCAGATCCCTAAGCGCCACATCCACTCGCTCCTTAAACACCTCCAGGGACAGTGACACCACCACCTCCCTGGGCAATCCATTCCAGTATCTAACCACCCTCTCAGT